>DWKW01001135.1:0-13472 GCA_018250115.1 Doberes anticus
AACTTATTTCTGCCGTAAATCGTGAGAACTGCTGTGTTTCGGTTTGAAGGGTGTAGTTAGGCAGAAGACACTAGACTATTTTAATCCCTCCTCATTACAATTTGATCCTCAAGACTAGCAACGCATCCACATACGATCTCAGATACGACTTCCGTCCTAGTTTAGGTTTGATGTGGATGTCCATGAAGTGCAGCGACCACTTATCATCAGGTGGTTTACATGCCCATTTGCTATTCTCTTTTTATAAAAAAAAGCCCTACCTTTGTTCGCTTTTCAGGTTACAAATGAGATTGCGTCCTTATTTCCGCCACGTTCCGTATCCGCACGCGTCCCGATGTGTAGCGAAATTAGCTCGCGTTACAAATGTGCCACTGTAATGTATTGTATGTGACGTATCGTAACGAAATATATACGTATTTACAGAATTTCATCAAGTACTTCGTACATTAGTGTCGGTATTACGAAGCTCAGCGGTTAAGAATCTCGGCTTCCGATATCTCTCTAATAATCCTCTAATATTTCGAAATTACTCTTTATATTTATATCAGATTAAATACGGATTACAAATTAATTATCACTCGCTTTAATGGTGAACGAAAGCATCGTGAAGAGATCTGAATGCATGAGAGTTCTTCATAGTGTTCTCGAATGCTTGTGAAGTCAGCCGATCCGCACTTGGCCGGCGTGGTAAACTATGACCTAATCCGTCTTCTCTTTGAGAGGAGACCTGTGCCCAGTGATGGGACAATAATGGATTGTTCATGAAAGGATTTTAATAAGCTGTTTGCTGCTTTTTAAAATTATCAAACCATCATTGTCCAGTATTATTATTGCATCACAAGGGTGTTACCATATTTTACCACGATATGATAGCTAGAAGAATGTCGTTCAAAAATTCTGTTGACAATTCCTTATGTCGAAAAGTGATATGTGATGTTCAAAAAGGAAATTATTTAATATTATGAAGCTGTATTTTAAATGAATCGACTTACAGCACACTTGAGGTGAAATAAATTTTTAAGCTTATCTGTTTTAATATCTAATTTTTACTATTTAGGCTGCAGATACTTTTCTTTTATTCAAACGGAATAGCAAACGAGCATGCAGGCCACTTGATGTAAAGTGGTCACTGCAGCCCATGGACATCCACATCAAACCTCTACTAGAACGGAATTCTTAATGTGGATGCGTTACTTCTCCTGAGGACTAAGTTGTGATGAGTCCTGCCTAAATACAACTGCTTTTTCACATGAATCCTGAATTGATTAGCGAGTTCGTTTTAAGCAGCATTGATATACAGCCTTTCAAATTAGTATGCAACGTTAATTTAAATCCATAATATATTGTAGTTACATCTAAGATGGGCGCTTAACAACAAACTATCAGTAATTTGCAATAGCGGCCGGCATGCGCTGCACGTTCCACGTTAATCTCACTGAAAGACTTTCTTAGCGCTTTATACGTACCAATTTATTATCAGGAATTTCAGGAAATACTTCGGGAAGAAGACATTTTGAAGATTACCCCACACTCTGGGGAGTGTATAGCTTATTTAGTAACCGAACAACAAGCCTCCGTTGCGGCACATATACACGAGTTGCTTCAGATCGAACTAATATTTTTATTATGGTAGCTGGAATTTTGTGGTTTCATATCGAAAATATACTGAAAAAGTACCTAATGAGTATTATTGATTTTCCTAGTGGTTTAAAATCTGCTCTCAATTCTAGAGGTTTTAATCACAGTATGCATCTCTGTTAATCTGTTATCGATGTTATTTTAGTTTTGAAAGTCACGTGAAGTCCTCCAATCTAAACTTAGCCAGGTCAGTAGAATTGGGCCTTAATTCTAAATAACGGGTTAAAGATGAAACTAATCTAAAAACACAAAAATAAATAAATAACAAGTTTATAGAGAAAACTACACAGTAGAACAAAATAACAAGTACGAGTATGGGCACGAATGCCCATATTAAACTTTCATTCAGAAGATACGATGTTAAGGAAATAGTTTAATAAAAAGGAACAGTGCATAAAATTCTCTATAAAAACATAGGCGAGTAATATAATAATTTGGAGAGAGATGGGTCTGATGGCAACTGCAGTTGATAGGCGAGTGTGTCGAAGGACGCGCGGCGCGCGGTAGGACAGGCGAGCGGGGAACAAACGAATCTCGCTGTCTTGAGAATCTGTTCCAAGTTCAATTCAATTCAAATACGATGTTTGTTCAATCTAAAGAGGTGCAATAGGTGCGCCACAGTCTTGTTACTTTGCCAAATGTACAAAAATAATATTTCGAACAGTTAATACATAAAATAACGTTGTTAAACCGTTATTTCATGTTATAATCAATACCATAAAATTTTAATGGTAACACTGCATCTTACGATTATTACTGTCAATTTAAGGATGTATTCTTTCTAATAAGATCGATTCTTTATATCGACTTAAATCAAAATCTGCTAAATCGATTCACAAAAAAAAATATAGAAAATTAAAAGATTTATATTTTTACAAATTCGCTTTTCGAGTTTGTTTTTTCAACATCAATATAAATCCGATCCTGGAAGATAATACTTTTAACTAATTAAAGTTTATTAGTTACAGTAAAAAGTTTAGAAATAATAGTGTTAATAGTTCCCAGTGCTCAATGTTCAAGCTTTTCAGGAACAACAATCTATCTAGTCTACTAAGATCCAAGCGATTCCAATTAATTCTTGCTATGTCGCCAACAATCGAAAAATGGCATTCGCAAGGTACAAAATAAATGATTGATTAGGCCATAATTTTCTAATTATTGCTTTTTCTGCAAGTTGTTTTTTTAGATGTGTTTGCTTAGTATATATTCAACTAAGTAATTGTAAAAAGTTAGTGGTAAGAATCATCGAAGTATACTATTTATCAAAAAAATCGATTCTTCGATGAAACAATCTCAAATGGGCATGCCTAGTGAAATTGTCAAGTCAAGAGACAACTTCAGAAGTAGAAAATAAAAACCTTAATAGTAAAAAAACTGTTTTTGCGAGAAATATCTATTTTTCCGTCATAAAATCCTAGCTATCACTGGGTGTTCATTTTATAATTAGTAAATATGCGAAACAGTATGGACGGTCCTGCGAGAGATGCTGTGTTGAAATTAATGGAGGAAAAAGATAAGATTGAGTACGAATTGAGGGAGCAAAATGCAATTCTGCACGACAATAACTTAGGGATGGAGGACCCTCTGACGGATGCTGAAGGTTACCCGAGGAATGATATAGATGTATACAAAGTGAGACATGCAAGACATCGAATTATTTGTAAGTTGTCAGTACCATTAGCGTTAATTCATTCATAATAAATAACGAATTGTATGGCAATGACTTAGCAATTTTTATAGCCATACTAGAATCAAGATGATGATTATTTTTGGTCTTATTTCGAAGGCAAGTCTGTGGAGGCAGCATAACTGTCTGTTTCTGGTGTGTATCAACTTTATTTGCACTAATTTGTTTAAGTTTAGAGAGTGTAGGGTGTAGTTTGTACTACGAACAAGGCGTTTCAGCGTAGTCCTGAAGAGTAGTGAGTCTTTGCAAGGTATAAACCTACAACCTTGGCTGGGAGTTTGGTCCTATTTGACATTGGATGTGAATGTTCATGGGCTGCAGTAACCGTTTAAAATCGGGTGACTTGCATGTTCGTTTGATATCCTTTAATATAAAAAAGAGGAACTTTCCACCAAAAAGCAACTTTTAATTTCCAAATAAATGAAAATTAAGGTGGACTATTGACACAGTAGGTTCCTACTTAGTCCTCAGGAGTAGAAATGGACATACACACAACCTGAAAAAGAACTTTGGTCTTTCTCTCAATAAAAATATGATTGACAACTTATAACATCCAAGTATAACATATTTTTAGAAGCCAGCTAATTAAGTACCTTAATTTATTAAAAGCAATTTGTAATTCATACATATAGTATTAGGCGTGTTGTTGAATGTTTTGCAACCATTAAGTTAGTCAAAAGACAACTCTTGACACTCACAGTCCAACACATAAACCTAGACTACACACGGAATTCTATATTCAACATTCATATTTCAGCCAGACCAACATGCTGACCATGGGTAATATAATACTTTAAGTGTTGATATTAGCTAAATTGTTAACAACAATTGTCATATTCATATTGGCATTTGTTATTTAAATAAAATAAGTAGGTATATGATGATAGTCTTATGTTGAAGCTTCCTGACCATTATATTCTGTCTAACCACACCCTTCAAACTGAAAGATTACAAGCTCAAGCTCACACTGCAGAAGTAGGTGTATGCGAGCCTTCAACATACAACAAACACCATCAAACCAAATGATACTAACTTGCATTCATGTTTCCATCATCTTCAGTTATTCAAAAATACTTTCACACACAGGCCTCAAAAATGACATCAGGGAAATCATGAAGAAGATTGAGCGAGGGCTCTGGGAGGTGTATTACCCCAATGGCTCCTACACCCAGGGCTCCAGTAGAGGGCAAACGACATCAGCATACACTAACGGTCATGGAAATCATAGCAATGGGGAGCATAGCGTTGTTAATGATGCCACCCAATGCTTTGTGACCATCGGTTTTGTTCAAGGCGGTTCACCTGCTGATTTAGCTGTAAGTATATTTAGAGGACTTTTAGCATAAACTTATTTAGAAGAATTTAACTTAGCTTTGTTTATATTTTAAATTCGCAAAGAGTTATGGTGAGATTGATACAATAATTTGTAAAACAAAACTTTTGATTGTAGTAAAGTCTTATGTTGAAGGCTTGCTGGTCGGCACCACCTTTTCGCTTATTTCTGCAGTAAAGCTGCTACTTTACACTCACCCTGATGACTCTGCTGTGTCTGGGCTGTTGTGGGTGTGGTGGTGGTGTGGTGTGGTTATGCAGAAGGCACTAGACATTAGGCATTATAACTTAGTCTTCAGGAGTAGCAATACATCCACATACTACCTCAGATAGGACTTTGGTCCTAGTTGAGGTTGGATGTACTTATGGAGGTGGAGGCTGCAGTGACCATTAAACATCTGCTGGCCTGCATGCACATTTTCTAAATATATTTCAATGTTGAATAATTCTTGTTGCAGGGTCTACTGGAAAATGATCAGCTCATCCAATTTGGTTCTGTCAATCACAGGAACTTCTCAGACATCTCCCAGATCCAAGAAATCCTGTGTAACTCAGTGGGCCAACAGATACAGGTCCGAGTGAAGAGAGGTCACCATGTTGTCAGTATGAAAGTGGTCCCGAGGCCTTGGGCACAACCTGGACTACTTGGATGTCAGATGCGAAAGCTGTCTTAAGTTTTTTTTATATTAACACAGTAATGAATGGGCATGCAGCCCACCTGATGTTAAGAGGTCGCCGCAGCCCATGGACATTCACATCAAACCTCAACTAGGACAGAATTCCGATCTGATGTAGTATATGGATGTATTGCTACTCCGGAGGACTAAGTTGCAATATTGTCCAATGTCTAAACCCTTAAAACTAAAACATCAGTTTTTTCACACAGCTGCTTCACGGCCGAAATGGGTGCGTCGGTGGTGCCGCGGCAGGCGAGCTTTCGACACCACCAAGTCTCTACCACCATCAAATAATGTTCTGTTAAAGTGAACATTTCTGACAGGATTCTTGCCCAACGGCGAGACAGTAATTCGTTAATTCAGTTTTTTAAATGATAAAACAGGTTGAGGCTGTCATTTGAAAGTTTGTCGGGATTTTAATTTAGCTATGCCTAAAAAGCATTTACGATAATGTTGTTAAAAAAAAATTAAAGAAAAATGTGAATGCTTTAATTACATCAAAATATACAAAGGTTTTTTATTAATGCATTATCATAGTTATCATATTAGGCTAATAAATAATTAAAAAAATTAGAAATATATCTTGTGATTTATAACCATCGCCTTTGATTTCTTCTTCTTCTTGCGCAGTTGGAGGGTGTCGGGTTTCTTTTCTGTGACGTCACCGTCTCGGTCGCCGTCAACGCAATCTTTCTCGTCCTTTCTTCCCTCGTCATCGTCAAACATGTACTTCATGGAGAAATCGAAATACAACTTGTTCTCGACCATCTGGTAGTCCGGCAGCGTTATCGTGCCACGGAGACAGTCGTGGTAGTGGCAGACCACCTTCTCCTGTTCGTACGTTTCGCAAGAACCTGAAATTAAGAAGATATTTAATTTTTTTTGTTGATTTGGGGAAATGTGCGATGGAATGATTACGAGAAATTAGGTCATCATCGCCAACTTGTTGTCCCACTGATGGACACAGATCTCTCATAGATGAGAGAGTTTATGCCATTGTCCACCACGCTGAACAAGTTCGGATTGGCAGACTATTTCCATTTAGCTAGTTTTAATTTCTTCAAGCGATTATAGTAGACGGTAATTTTTTTAAATACCAACCTGGTCTCTGCACACGCACTGTAAGAACAGCCCTCTCGGGCGCCATTTTCTTGAAATATACTAAATAACAGGCCAGCATAGTTCCGGTACGACCACGGCCTTGCCGGCAATGTACCCCGATCACCTGCAAACACAAAGCCCATGGATATCCACATTAATTTAACCTCATTTGGGTTCGTACGTGGATGCGTCGCTACGTCTGAGGACCGTTGGAATGCCCCCTGTTCAGTGTATACTGCCTAACCACACAGCAGCAATAGGTGCACCACTGTTGCACCTAACCGCCGCCGTTGACATACTGACTAATTAAATCAAACTGCCTATTACTTTAAATGTGTGTAAGTATGTATAGTATTTAAAATAGTAAACCTAGGAATATATTTCAATCCATACCTCCCCGCGTATTTCAGCTCTTTCACAGATCTCTATAAATTTTATTATCTGTCTCAAAGACGGCGCGCCAAATTCCTTGATTCTTATTTCTGTCCATTTTAGTTTTTTTTGACATTCCAAAATTGGCGGCAGTTTTTCAGGTGAAAGTGTTATCAAATGATTAACGCCGACGTCTACTAGATAATTCAAATTTTCAACGGTTCGAGGCCAACCCATAGCTGCGACTCTGTTTTCAATAAACCAAGAAAAGTTGTACGGTGGATACGATTCATAATCTTGTGCTTCTTCCTTTTTTTCTTCTACGGACTGTACTTCTTGGGTTTCTGGCGGTTTCTCATCTTTAATTTCTTCTGCATATTTATAAAAAAGTTTGGCCAACTTTACGTTGGGCCTTTTTGGTACTGTGCTCATTCTCTGTATTTATTCGTTGACAATTAATTTATTACTACTACAGTTAGAGATCTGAAAACGTGAAACATATTTTATCCATTAAATACAAGTAAGATCTTGTACGAACTTATAGTTTAATATAGGGCACCTTGCACCAGGTGCAAGTACATTTATATCTACAGCTAATTTAATGCGGAATTCATGACCCGTTTCTCTCACTAATTTAAGCTCTTATGACAATGCTATTATTATTACGTGAACTGCATTTTTAATTAGTCTGAATTTTATATATATTTATTAACATTTTCATCCTATCTTATTGAATAAAAATTAACATAAAAAGCGGTAGATAAACTAGGTTCGAGATACTAGATCATCTAAAAACACTCACAGGAAGAATACTGGCACCGATAAAAATTACGAACACTAAACAGCAAAGAAGTCTTGCCTGTAAACAATCCTTTGTCCAGCGCGTGGTAAAAACATAATTCCACTTCCTAAACAAAACGAAGGAAGATAAACACAGGACGTAATCCGCGAAATTAGTGTTCTCAGTTATTTTCGGTTCTTGGTGTACTGACACGAAACTTGGATTCGTGCCAATCAGTCCATTGGCACATGCTATTGGCATAGACAGATTCGTGACATTTAGTTGTCTAGTATTTTTACTGCCAATTAATGTGAAGGATTTTAAAGCACGGATAGAGACAATTTGACTTACAATGAATATCCAAAAAAGTACTTTAAACAGTAAGATAGTTTTTTTTTAATATGTAAACATCCATTATGATATTGAGTGGTCACTGGACACTGCAACCCATTGAAATTTAAGTCAACTGTCACACAAGACAAGGGTAGATGCGAAATTATAGAGGAATGGTCCGTGTCTTAAAGCCTAATTTAGAGCGAAATGATACTTCACAAGGGGGCAGCTTCTTCTTTATGAAGCCCAAGAAAATCGCCTAATGGAGTGCCTACTGCTTAGATCTCTGGGCAGGGGCTTAGGCACTTTTTTTTGACGCGTACGGAGCCCTCACACTATGGCCTTGAGTGCAATCTGTTCCTACCTTCGTTGCAACAGTACAGCACATTAGAACACCAGGGATAGCGTAGTGGGTAAAAAATATCTACCCGTAATACAGGTTTCGAAGTTATTAGCAATAAAATGAAAATAAAAAGAAAAACAAAAAATTAAAACCCATTTATTATCAGGTATAAAATCATGGCAACATAACATAGCGATTCGTGTAGGTAGGGTTTAGACCAAGACTTTTTTATAAGATCAGTCCAGGACTAAATTGGTCAATAAGGTCAAAGTCAACAGAACAAGATATTTCAATGTTTATTACATATTTTTTAGTTTTTTTATAACTCATCATTGAACAGGAAGGTGTATCATCTCTTGTCATATTTATTATAAATGTGCGTTTGAACAAAATGCTTTACTAAAACCATCATAATATTTAAAATAATTACATACATCGTATCCAATACTCAATTAAAATACATCTGAGCCATTGCGAGTAATTTATAATAAAATTTTCCATTCTAGTTAGAAATGTGATCATAAAACACGATGTTGGGAAAAGGCCAAAACTCAGTGCGTATCAAATTGTACAAGAGTATTAAACACTTTCATTCATTCGGATGTACATACAAGTTCTATTCCTGTTTTTAATTATGTATTTCTTTAAATAGATTTGTTATAAATCTTAAATATAACATTTTATTCCTTTGTGAAAGTATTAAGTACGTTGTGAATGTATCCTTAATGTATTTTTATACATAGTCTATGTACTTACATCCCTAATTTATCGAAAATCAGTTCACTAACCCGCCAATAATTATCAACAACGAAACAAAACTCATACTTATTTATCACAAATAATAGTGTTTCATATTTTTAAATTTGGACTTACATTATCTTACAAAACCTTTCAAAAGTTACTACCCAATTTCCATTTTTTTTTTCTAACCCTACAATGATGCTAACCATCCCGGGATAATATCATCGGAATTGTCGATTTCTTGTAAAATATATATGATATAATAAATAAGTAAGTAATACACAGTAAATATTATTAAAAAGATGAGAAATTTACAAATAAATGAGATTAAAATATTTAAGTCAGCCATGACACCCTATTCTTAAATGAATTAGAGATAAAAGCGTAGGTATATTAACGAACATAAAAAGTTAGTTTCCTTTAATAACAGTGCAAAAATAAAAAAGTGTCTCCAGAGCAATTAACTTTTAACACAAGACGACAAAATTTTGTGATACAAACAATTCATAGCACACAATTGCCTTAAAACTTAAATTTGGCTATTTATTTATTAACATTCATAAATTTATTAATATTTCTGGCACAATTATATAAATTATGGTATCTTTGACTAGAACTTAGGACATTGAACACAGTGAAATATATACATATATTTACATGAATATAATGCTTTTGGCGTAAACAGAATAAAATTCGTACTATTCGGAAAGCTGGCATTAATATAACTGTAGAACATAGTCTTAAAATTTAGTACTTAAGTTTACTGTATGCTTTTATTATACTCTCGGGCTGTTACGACGAATTCTTCCATAACGTCGCCACTGACTCCAAATTTGAGAGGGTTGCCTTCCGTCAGGTACTCGTAGTATCTGCCAACCGCTTCTTCGTGCTCAGGGAAGTCGCAGGAACCTGAGAGAAACAATATTAAACAACCTCTGGTTTACTGAAATTACTGAACGCGCTACTGATGTTCAGTAAAGTAAAGTGGTACATAGTAGCAAACGAGCATACGCCACATGATGTTAAGTGGACACCACAGTCCCGTGGGCTGTCCAATCTCAAATACGAACGAAGTCCTGCCTAAGTTGTAACTGTGGGCTCTACTATTTACAGCACTGCAACCTTGTTACTAGGGCTATGTCACTAGTTACTAGATATTTATGGAATATTTTTTCTCAGATAAAGGGACTTCAATGTTATGATAGCAGAAAATCAAAACGGTGAAAAGGATGGCGGGAAAATATGGGATTTTTGTGCCACAAAACAAGATTAAAAAAAACCTGATTTCTAGCGTCCGCTTTATATAGTTTCTTACTATGAATTTCGCAAATAACGTAACACCGTTTTTTTCATACTCCGTCTAAAGCATACTTATAACTTCAAAAAGAAAATAGAACACATGTTTATATTTATGATTCAAGTCCAGTCTATTCATGATTCAAGTCCACGAATGAGACTCGTGTATGTGAGGCCTTACATAAAACAGATTTCTGCCGCATCAAGTCAATATGCAATCAAGGATATATTGATATAGAGATTGACTCCTTTGATGTGAAGAGCAAAAACTTGTAAGAGTAATACGGCCAACAACGTGTGATTCTTTGATCTTTGACGATGTTAAATACCGATAAATTGATTGACATGTTGGATTCAATCCTTAGGTGCCTATTACATAGAGATATAGTCATGATCAACTGAGCAAACTTATAAGTTCTATAAATAGTCTTGATAGTACGAAGTCCGGTCCAGTTTGATGTGCGACGCGGTGGTGTCGCAGACGTTGCCTTCGACATAAGACTACCATCATAAAACATCTCTCACCATCATTCCTTGCAAGAACTTTAGAGCCCAATGTCTGATCGAACAAAAATTGTATACTTCGTATTTTCAAAGCCAAACTTCTTATTAACGAAATTGCTATCAATTAAAGAACTTTCGACATCTATCTTACGGCTAATTAGTCTGCATCTAATTCGATCTGGACTAAATAGTATTTTTGCATAGAAATAGTTTGTAACGTGTTCTACCTATTTTAATTCCGCGCCATCTGCTTTAAACTACTTGGCACGTCTTACTTGCATTTTACATCAACATAGGTACTTATTGTAGATGGAATGTTAGTCTTTAGGAAGACGGACGCTTTACGGCAGAAATAAGTAAGTGCATTTCTGCGACATTCCAACTTACTCCTCTTGAGTAACATCGCATCCACATACGACCCTGAAAGTATTTGAAGTTGAATGTGGATGTCGATGGGCTGCAGTGACCACTTAACATCAGGTGGCCTGCATGATCGCTACTAAGTTAATATAAAAAGAATCTGTTAAAATATACAGACCTGGTCTGATCATCCGGATGGTGTTCAAGGCTTGGTCCGGCAGGAATCTGTGGAAGTGCACCAAATAGCAGGCCAGCATGATACCTGAGCGGCTCCGACCTTGCCGGCAGTGGACTCCGATCACCTAGAAACGGACATCAGGTAGAGAAGACCATAGAATAACCGAGCGAATAAATTGACCTTAGTTCTCATTATGGTATGAACAAGCAAGGTATCCCGAAGCAGTGCACAAGTGATTTATCAATCTACAACAACTACAATATTTACCGCATAGTAAAGATAAACGGCTTAAGGATGAGCTTAAGGATGATGGTGAAATTGTGAGCACTGGTTGTGTTACAATTTGAAGGGTGTGGTTACACTACACTGAGACAGGGGCGTTCCAATTATATACTCTGGAGGAGCAATGATGACCTCAGAGAAGATTTCAGTCCTGTTTATGGTTGGATGTGGATCTCCTTGAGGTGCAATGACCGATCAGGTTTGCTACCAATTTATATACGAGGGGAAATCTGATATTTCTTAGTCATGCGCTGCTATGCGGTGAAGAAAAATATTCTGCATGTGAAGCTCACGAACTGCACTTTCACAGCCTCTCTCACCTCTGAAGCCCGACCTGGGTTACACCTCAGTAATGGACAATATTCTGCTTATGAAGACCTTCATATACGACTTTAAATATTTAGGTATCATCGGAGATAAGGAGGATATGGACCAGCGTATTTATGTACGCATTCGCA
This sequence comes from Doberes anticus, assembly GCA_018250115.1. NCBI lineage: Eukaryota > Metazoa > Arthropoda > Insecta > Lepidoptera > Hesperiidae > Doberes > Doberes anticus. The sequence goes on from DWKW01001135.1 coordinate 12,084, forward strand.
GTTTTCACATACTTTTGAGTTTAAGACAAACTCTCAGGCATGCTAATTTCCTCACTTTGTTTTACTTCACCATTAATGCAAGTGAAAATTCATTTCTTATACGCACATAACATCGAAAACCTTCGAGCAGAGATCCAGATTGGACTTAACATTTAAATGGAATTTTCATTACGACCCGGTGCCAACTAGGTGCAAGACTAGGTCATATTCAACCACCTTACCTTAACCTAGCCTTAAACTGTTACTCGTAATCGATCAAGCATTCATCAAAGTATCAACGATTGCAAATCAATAATCATTGACCGATTTTTCTATGTCGGTTCGTACATCGGCTGCCAACGGATAATGATCAATGAGAGTTTAATGGTAGCATGGCAGCCAAATGTCAATCATTGTCTCTGATTGTAAACGAAGTTTGAGAAAGTCAATAAACAGAGTGATTATGTTAAAAACGATTGATGGTGGTAGAGTCTTATGCCTGTGGCGGCAACTTATCCTCCAACTTAAGACCTTAGGAGTAAAAACCCTTCCACTTACGACCTCAAATTAGACTTTGTATCTATTTACGGAAGGACTGGGATGTTCATGAATTTAACATTGGGTAGTCTGCATGCTCGTTTGCTACAATACCATTACAAAAAAAAACTGATTAACGATTCATTTTTGAACGAATTAAAGCGTTGAGGGCCGAAAATGAAAACAAACTCTTAGATTAGTGTCTTGTTTCTGGATGTCGTGTCTGTCGTGCTATCAAGAGTGCGAGTTCTAATGTAGGGATGAGGCGTACTTGTACAGGTTTTAAAAGCAAAAGCGTAATTTCCAGTACACATCCCATATCTTCGAGGTATTGCGTCAAGCATCATGCAATATTTGGCCCAAATTCCGACCTTCGCTACCCGAAAGTGTCGAAAGGTTCCAGCGGGACTCGAAGGGGTATAGATTCATCATCCCACTGCTGGGCACGAGTCTTCTCTCAGAGATGAGAGAGTTTAGGCCATAGTTCGCAACGCTGGCCAAGTGCGGATTAGTGGACTTCACATGTCTTTGAGAAGGGGTATACATTAAGCATTCCAAATAATATCTTGGACAAATTCTATGCTCATAAAGAAAATAATTTGGTATTCAATTTAAAGAATTTCGAAATATATTTTTAAATATTAAACTAGGGATTTTCTTATGTGTGTACTTAACTTTTACGATGATATTTTAAAACTTACGATCTTTAGTGTACGTACTTAGGTTGATCCACTTACGCATGCATACATACGTTTACTTAGAAACCAAAGAGATCAAGAGACTTATATCATCAACTCATTATTGTCCCACTGCTGGGCACGTGTCTTCTCTCAGAGACGAGAGAGTTTAGGCCATAGTCCACCACGCTGGCCA
>DWKW01001136.1:0-13470 GCA_018250115.1 Doberes anticus
TTTCCTGTGGATATTAAACCTATTCACGTATGGCTATGCTGCAACGTGTGCGTCATCTCTTTAAAGTGTTTAAAGTGTTCTGAAATCAATGGTGGTAGAGTCTTACTAGAGTAGACGTAGAGTCACCTAATTCTCCCGTAAAGCAGCAGTGTGAGAACTGCTGTGTTTCGGTTTGAAGGGTGTAGTTAGGCAGACGATACTGGACGCGAGGCGTTCCAACGTAGTCTTCATGAGTAGCGACGCATGCACACACAACCTCGGGTGTGGATGTCCATGGGTTGCAGAGACCACTTAACATCAGGAGGCCTGCACGCTAGTTTGCTATGCTGCCAATATATTTAAAAAAAAAATGTTTTTACCAGTGTTTCACACTTTTATTTAAAAGGCTGAAACATTTCTATATGTTCAGGGTTCCAGTTGGTAGTAAAATGACGTGTTAAGGTGAAAATCTTGTTTATTATGAAAGTAAATAATAAAAATGAATAAAACCTAAAAAATTAAATAAAACGTTTCGTACAGACATAACATCAAATAAAAGTGGATGTCATCGTTTTTTCTCTGAAATCTATCAATTCACCTAAAATACGCCGCCAAAGTTGATTCTACGTGACTGAAATTCAAACGCATTGCGTTAATATCCACGTCACGGCAAACGAATCCAAATCACAAGGTGAGATGAGATTGTCACGTTACGTTGCTATCCTATTGCCAAAGAAATCTGTGTCCTATGAAATTTAACTTTATTTGAGGATTCATAGACAAATCGTTCTCGTGATGGACGCAGGTCTTGAGATCTCCCGTATTAGGGTACACGACAAGTATAAGCCCTAGTCCACCAAGCTTTCTAAGATCTTCTTTTTAAGATCTTTTAATTTTAGCAACAAAAACAATAAAACTACTGTTTCTAGTTATTTACTAACAAAAATGTAATAATTATTATTTTTATTAATTTAACTTTGGGATCAAGAAAACTCTACTTGAGACTAGAATGACTAAAGAAAGTGAGCGTTGTGTATTGTGTGAGCGTGTAGTACAATATTGTAACTTTACTTATAAAAGTACTAATACTGTATGTATCCGGAAAACTTTATTTACGCCATAAAAACATATTACACAACAAGTAATTGTTATAAATCTTATTGGCTCTACTTCAATTTCAACCAACGCTCTGAATTCACAGCGATATTTTTAGCACCTGCCGGCTATTGCATAGGTTATTACATAATATAGGTTAATCTATCAAATAGATTAAGTGATTGATGCCACTCCTGTTGAGAAACAGATATAGAATAGAAATATTTACAAATAAAATATAAGGTCTACTGTATACCTTAAAACTTGTGAAAAAATTATTTTCCTTCCTCATTATAAAATCTCGAGCAGAAAACGTAACATGTACAGAAATTAAAGTAAAGTTTCATAAAACCTATTTCACTACTAATAAAGTGCGCAAATACTAAATGAACACCGGCCCAGTTATTTCAAACGTACAGCGTAACTATAACTATGCCATATCTATGTCATAAGTAAATTTAAGAGCAACGCCAGTGACCGGCTCCTTGGCTTGCACGGACCGCATGCACGATTACTTCAAAGACGCCGCCCTCTTTGAACTGGCCGCCTGAAACAGCTACGCGGTGTCTACCAACTGAAATGATTAAAGGTGTGAACTAGATATTTTTTTCAAAGCGACACTTTGTGAGAATCAAACGGAACCGAAGTTCGCATAAATATGTTTGTGGTAGGATGATGTAATCATTATGTATTTTTTTAAATAGATTGTGAGACTTTTTGAATACTTATTTTAAAGTTAAAACGTCTGTGCTATTTGTGGTTAAGGACATTTATTCGCAAAAGAAATTACTTTTAACTGAATGATAATTTATAATTTGTCATTACAGTAGGTAGTGAGACAATATTACAGTATTTTATTAAATCCATATGTATATGTTGACGAATATGCAGGTTACCTAATGTTAAGTGTTCGCTGTTCGTCAAGGAGTCCAAGGACATCCACATCTAACCTCAAATAGGGCTGTCCGAGGTCGTTCGTTTTTTTTCATATTAACAGAATAGCAAACGAGCATGCAGGCCACCTGATGTTAAGTGCTCACTGCAGCCCATGGACATCTACAACAAACCTCAAATAAGACGAAAAGTCCTTTCTTGAAACAGAAACATGACAATTGTCACACTGATGCTTTGCGGCAGAAATATGACATGAGACTATACCACCGTCACGTGAGCGTCACTACTCCTTAGGACTAAAATGGAATGTCTCTTATCCAGTTTAACTAAAGGGAGTACTGCAAACCGAAACACAAACTTGTCTATCACCGGACCAATATCTTGAGTGTAAAAGTGCCACACTAATGGTCACAACTATTTTAATACTGCTGCCAAAAAGCAAAAAGTTTTGCTTTAAGAAAGCATTTAACCTCATAAATAAGCATAGCGCAAACGTTGAAAAATTTACTAAACATATATCTTTAAAACAAGGTAACTTCATTACCGTCTTTTCAAAACCCTGAAAGTCGTTTGATAATGCAATTACGGCAGAAATATGAACATTGAGAACAAACATTGATCTACTTTTTTCGGAACTACAAAGAGCTATGATAACACACGATGCAATATTTCATCTGCCTAGTTCGCGCGTCATGTATATAATAAAAGCTTCTGTTCACAGGTTGGTTCGCACATAATTATCTTACGGAGAAGTGACAACATCGATCGATTTTTACGGACAGTCTATCCTTAAATATTTTCTTATCCGAAAATTTAAACGTGTACTAACCAACGTGGTTTTTTTTACAGTATTACTTCACATAGACTTCACGGAATTTTTATATTTTGAACAATTGAAATATTATTGATTTATAACTATGACATTTTTAATTCTGTGGGATCGACAAATTCACAAAAAAACTGTATACTAAAAAAACTAATAGCGAAGGCCGGCCTGGTGGCGTCCCGCTATCCTTCTATCCCCGCAATCAATCAATTTCTCGTTTTACATTCTTAAGCATAATTGTCTTGTCTCAGTATCTCTCAATAGCTATAGTTACCCTATTAACACGTGGCGTAGTAGCAACCGTTTCAACACGAACTACTCTTGACTAGTGTACTACCGTCAGTTCGTAAATAAATGTATTACCATGTGATAGCATGAGAAAATATTTTATGCTTTAAGCACTTTGCTGGTACTTTGAATTTGAAAGTAAAAAGTTAAATACATGTGTTTGTCTTAGGAAGCTATAAAAAAGTATACTACGTTTTCATCCGTGAAGCAATAGATCTTCTAGATGCTGTATTTTAGTTTGGAAAGCAAATTACACTAAAACAAGATATTCCAACTAAACATCCAGGATATCAGTCCTAGCTGATTAGATTTGGTGAGATGAGAGATTGATGAGGGGCCGTGGCTAGTCTAAAAAAGCCCCAAGCATCCAATACCAGATAAGTTAGTGATAGCCAAGTTATTAAGAATCCCGACTTCCCGCTTCGGTGAGTCGGGAGTTCGTGTCCCGGCAACCACAGCCAATTTTTCGAAATTATGTGCGTGTTGTAAATTAATCATTACTTAATTTAACGGCAAGGAAAACATCGTGAAGAAACTTGCATGCCTAAACGTTCTCCATAATATTCTCAAAGTCACGTGAAGTCTGTCTGTGGACTGTGGCCTAAACCCTCTCATCTATTAGACGAGACCCGTGCCCTGCAGTGGGACAATAATGAGTTGACCATGATCTTAAATCCAATACCTGATACTTATTTCTGTATGTGTCACACATAAACATTATTGCAATCTAATGCATTTGTTTACAAGACGACGATATGTTTTTCGCGACTCATCGTCGGTGAGTGTTGACAACTCAGAACTCACTCAATTCCACTACGTAAATCTACAAGTGAATTGCGACCAAAATGGTTCAATCGGCTCTACTTAACTAAGTAATTTGAATTGTATGTGAATCGTCATTCTAAAACCTCTAGTAAATTAATTGACGGTCTGTTTTTTCAAAAAGACAAAATGTTCCGACAAGACCATCCTATATAATAAATGTGTATCAAAAACTTTTAAATTGACTTTTGAGTAAGTAAATTGAAGCGTAGTTACTACAGACAGATCAAGTAACACCGTAGGTTCTACTCAACCCATTGTTTGTATGTCAAAATAATATACATAGTTGTTTTACTATTTTATAATTAAACTTTTCCATCGAAGACACTAACAACCTCGTTTTGTAATTACAATCTGAAACAGTTACGAGTATGAGGGCTCTTAAAACGTAATTGTTATGGAAGGTAAAGGTAAGAACCTTCGTATAAGGGAGAAAAGTTCAGAAAGTGTCCGTCTGTAAGCAGTAAATAGTTCATAAATTCATCAGAATGGCGCTAGAGTTCATAGGTGGTACGATATGAATTAAGCAGTTCTCGGCGGAAAAGTTTTTATATATTTGATGACTAGAGTTTGTTTGCTTTTCTTTATTTGTTTACTTTACTACATTAATCTTATAAGTTTTGGCGCATTCTTTAAAATTTATTCTCTTGCGACAGTACCGCCACCCTAATTTAACACATTTTGATGTACACTTTTTCAACACAGCCATTGTTCACCTCTACCTTCCATAATAATTGCTCTACGTTATTTCCTGAAATTGTCAAAAGTGATGGAGCAAGTTCAATTGTCATGCAGAGACAAAAGAGTTTCATCCATTATTTTCCTAATGGATTTCCAATTTTTATTCAACCTTTTATATTGTGATTGAAAATTGACAGTTCCAAAAAATTACATATAACCATAGTGACAAAAACACTTTTGTCTCTGGTATCACTACTTTTTATATGTAACAAATGTCTATAAGTCACAAACGAGCATGCAGGCACAGTCAGACACTGGATGTTAAATGGTCACTGCAGTCCATGGACATCCACATCCAACCTCAAATAGGACCGAATTCTTATATCCTATATTAGATTGTACGTCATTCACGTTACTCTCACTATTCCTGAGGAATTAGTTGCAGTACTACAGTGCGAGCATTGCTGTTTTACAGCAAAAAAGTGCAGCAGGGTTTCCGCCACATTCAATCCTTCGCCTTAAACCCTACCATAAAGAACTACCTCTACTCTGCGGAATTAGACGCTGCCACAGTTTTATTAAACATTTGTATTATCATACAATTTGTATTGTCATATCATATGATCGAAGCGGCGTGATCCTGCGGCGGCAACACCGCTGCCCCTATTTCTGCCGTAAAGCAGCAGTGTGAAAACTGCTGTTATTCGGTTTGAAGGGTGTGGTTAGGCAGAAGACACCGGACAACAGGCATACCAACTTAGTCCTCATGAGTAGCATCGCATCCACATACGACCTCAGATAGGACTTTCGTTAGAATAAAAAAATAAAAAATAGAAAATCATATGTAACGCGCACTGAATTCCTAGTTATTGGTAGTGACGTGACATGGTGGTAATATTGTACTATTCTAGTTGGTTATTATACTGATGGCTTCGCCCGACACTGCATTGACAATTATCCTGCATGCAACTGTGTTATTTGCTAGGTTTTACCCACTACTAATCGATTTTCGTTTAACTTCTCTGCTATGTTACAAATACTTAATAGCTTACAATACGATACGCTGTATTGTGCACCAAAAAAAAATAGACACAGAGAGATACATATATTAGTGTTAAAATAAGTGGTCTTATTGATTAATTAGCGATCTCTTCCAGACAAACCCTGAGGCAGAAACTGATAAGACTTTTTCGAGTAGTAGTGACGACCCGAACGGCTCAGTGGTCAACATGCCGGTCTGCCATTCAGTGAGTTCGATTCCCAGGTACAGATTTAGTTCTCTGTACCTGGTCTGTATGTTTCTATGAGTGCCCATGGTACTCACGACACAGGGAATTGTTAACCACAGTTAAGGTTTCAGTACGGTTCCGGTGTTGCCTAGAGCGTCTTGCCATCCGTCCGTGTGTCTGTCCTGTCTTTAAAGAGATCTTGAACTTGCTTTTGAACAGTTATAACTAAGTCAGAACACCTTATATCTCATTATTTTCAGCCTTATCACACCCTTCAAACAAATACTCAATTTCAAGAGATTGTTTTATACCAGAAACTTGAAACACAATCATGTATAGCAATTAAATATTTCCTCTAGATGATTCGACTGCTTATTATTAAAATGCAAAGGAATTATACGGCAACCCCTATAATCCATAATCATTGTAATTGCTATGCTAAATAATTTTTCAATTAAAGACATGTATTTGGAATTCCATTTAATGAAAGCTTCAGTGCCACGAAGGGTTAAACGCTTTAATGGGGAGTTTAACAAGCAACCACTTTATTTAGATTGTCTCAATCCCCGCCCGTTCTCTGCTTCATTTAATATTACCGGATGAGTTAGGGATGCAGTTTAAGTGCATTTAAAATGCATAATAAAATGTCGTAGGCTGCCTACGTATTTATGAAACGTCTTTTTGTTAAATTTTTTAACTGAAAACATGGGTAATAAACTTTTAATTATGTAACTAAAAAAAAATAAGTATGAAACATCTAACCTGTTATGAAGTATTTTAATAAAATATCTAATTGAGTATTTTTTTGTTTGAACATAAACCATAAATATACTTACATAAAACAATAAATAAATTATAACACACTATCAATTGGTGTGTCATCCCAATGAGTTATTATACGATTGTCTTTGACTTTTAGCTTGAATCTACGAGTACCTTATTGCATACAATGCAATCTCGAAGCGCCGTGTTAATCAAGATGTGAAACAATTTGAATAAATCATCTACAAATATTCCAAGCACAGCGAGCGCATAGCGCTGACAAATTGTCGATAGCGATTTGAGATACAATTAAAAAGCATAAATATTATTCCGACTGTGTCGTCGAAAGGAAGCGGCCGTCACGCGGCGTTCCTTAACGAGACGGAATTAAATACGAATGTATTAGTCCGTGCGCCCATCTCCGTTTACATGTTTTAATAATTTTCCTTTTATTCACTCGACGCGCATTCTCGGAATCACATCAGAATGTGACACGATTCCTGATTAGTCCCGACGCGTCGACTCAAATGTTATCCTTTGGATAATGTTTCTATAGCACAGGAAGAGATACAGCGGAGACGACTCGGATCTACGACACTGTATCCTTTATTCGTTCGGTGTAAACACATCAAATAATATTTATCGGTTCTCTGAAAGAAATCAAAGAGCGTCGAGTATGCCATAAAGCGCACTAATATTGAGTGACCTTAATGTGGGTTGGGATGTTATAAATATCCCCTAGTCGAAGTTTAACGGAAGCAATAAATCCCCTTAATTAGTCAATTTAGCTTTCCACTGAAAACTTTGATTGGGTGCCCTTGTAGATGCGATTAAGATCCAGGGGGAGGCGGTGGTAGTGTCCCTCGCACGGCGGCATGAACAAGGGAGGCACGTTTACATGACACAATCATACGCCTGTTTGCATAAGGAATTTGATATATTAGAATAAGTAGCGAACATAGTGCGCTTGACGTCCGCGTTCAGAGCTGCCGTCCTCGCTTAGTTCGTTATATATGAAAACGTGAGTCAGATAAGTACGTAAAGTAGCAGTGTAAGTAAAATGAATAAGAATAATACGTTTCATCTGGAACGTTGGTCCTGACGACCTGGCGACCTGGACCTGGTTTTATTCAATATCGATATATTTTATAATTCAATCTTAGATTTCCGTACTGCTCCGTGTGAAATAAAGTCGAAAGCTTTTCATTATTTTATTAAGCACATACACCTTCTATATATATAAATTCTTATCCTCAACAAGGAGGTGAGGAGTACATATTTAAATTCCGATCATCAAAGCCCGATTGATTTCATATCCATGCATTCGTACCCGTAATTTGCTCATTGACTATAAGGCGGCCATGTTGGTATTCAATTCGTTGTGTCGTGAGTACCATGAGCACTCATAGAAACTCCAGGGTTTGTCTGGGAGAGATTGCTAATTTAGAATTAAGGCCTATTGTTACACTATTATATATATCTCTCTGTGTCTGTATTTTTCTTGGTGTACAATGTATTCGAACGTCTTCCACAAAATTTCGGGAATAAACGAATCATTAATCTATAATACTTTATAAGTCTGTCGATATTTATCACTAAGCTGGTGTTTATTGTAATGCCCAGTTATTAATTTAAACTACGAATGGCCAATTTAGATATATAACAATTTAAAATATTTCTGATAACGAAACAAAACAACTAAATAAAAGAAAAGAAAACGTTCGATGCTGAACCTATTTCTGCTGTAAAGTGTAGGTTCAATGCAATGTGAGAAGTGTTGTATTTAAGCTCGAAACCCTAGCAGCTAAGCACACCCAGGCAGAAGACACCGAACAAAAGGCATGCCAACTTACTCCTAACGAGCAGCAACGCATCCACGTACCTACAACCTAAGATAGGACTTCCGTCCTAGCTGGGGTTTGATGACCAAGGGCTGCTGCTATTCCGTTAATACACAAAAGACAACTAGCTAAAGAAATTAACTCCAATCCTTTCCTGGTGTAAATTTATTTCTTCTATTTATCCCGTTGAAGGTTCTCTCGCTCGCAATATATCAGCAAAAGCTCTCCCACATTTCCAAGTTTCTTATACACTAAGACTCACCTTCTCGCAAACGTTCCGGCACGCGTATGTTTGGGGCGAAACCGCTTTATCGCAACACGCCGATATATCTGAAATGAAAAATGGCTACAATAAGTCTCCGAGTGATTGTACTCGCACGTGAACTATGTCTACGTCCACTTCAGACGGGAACACAACAGCTGGCGATACCACAATAAAGTACCGACGACAGTTACAGATGACGACATAAAGCTTTTGATCTATTCCATATAACGATCGCTTCCACTTCTATTTGTCTCGACTGCGATCTAAATTAAAGTGAATTGTAGAGCACTAAAAATTTCTTTGTGACCAAATGACATTTACTTAAATGTTTGAAGTAGATATACCTCGGAGATATTTCTTTGATATAAATTATACTCATATTATACGATATAATTAAATGTAATTTTAATTAACTAACAACTAAAAAAATATTTTCAGATTTTCAGTTATTTTCCGCGTTCGGAAATAGTATTCAGTCTTTTCTAAAATACATAGTAATTAATCTTATATAAATGATAACGGTTAAATGTTTCAGAGAGTTCCTCCAATTGAGATAACTTAGTCGCTTTTTAAATCACAAAAGAAATGTATACGTGCTATCTGTAACATTGAGGACAGAGATAGTTGTGAATCCTACTTTAAGAAATTAAAAATACTCATCCTTACATTTATATATTTGAACTAACGGTTTTTGTTAAATCAAATATAAACTTGTATGAGGTATTTATTAGTAAACGACATTGCAACCAAATATGTGCGCCCCTATCAAACACGACACAGATGTCCAAAACCACGATAGGTATGGCCCACAGAATTTGTAACAATTTACCGTCTGTATTGCGTGACCATACCAACAATATTCATATTCATTCACAATAAATTTCACTTCTAGTAAAAACTCCAAGGCCTCCTAGTAGCAGAAGCATATTATACAATCAATGATTTTTTAAATGATTAATTTATACATTAATATTACATAATCTTCTTAATGTATAATTTAATTCATTTACAAAAATATTTGCACGCCTTAGGCAGTATTTATCTGGAAAACTATGTATTACAAAACAACTGCATTTTATATCTACCTGCATCCAGCAAATAAAGAAATTTGATTTGGTTTGAACCAATTCCGAGTAAGAAACTAACTTTGCCTCAAATCGTCCATGTCACCGTGCAAAAGTAAATGTCGTACAATGTCTGTTAATTGTAGGATAGAATGAATCGATTTAGCATATCGTTTACTTGCTCACCCGCTAGTAGGGGCGCGTCGGCTTTCACTGGGCAAATCGTAATCAGTCGTATCTGAGTATTCGTTTTAATATCAAAATTATTAAAGAGAAAGCACGGAATAGGAATTTACTAAGTTGCTCGCGGACCAGTTTAATATACCTTTTCCCCTCAAGACATATTTTGATGGAACGAAATTATAGGAAGTAGCTCTTGAAGATAGTTAGGGAGAGGACAGCTCAGCTCGTGATTACACCGACTCGACCGGATAATCGCGTTATATTCTATAAAGTGGCCGAGCTTTTACTAAAACCTATTTAGCTAATATCCGTGATTTATTTATCGACTACTTTACAAGTTAAACGTTGTTGCAAAGTATCTTCAATAACATAGCTGTGATATTAAGAGCTATTTAGAAGAAACTCCTATTCATGTATAATTTTCTTCGGTAGTGCAATGAGTGATGTCAATGATCGGTAAAAATGGTATGTTCTATGGTACCTGGAACTATGCCCACAACCCACGCGTCGACCAGCATTCTAATTATGACGCCCGCTAAGCAAGTATGCCTACTAAGTACATCATGATTTGTCTCTTAACTAAAAAAGGAAAGGCTCGGAGCACGAATCAGATAAACAAATGATAAGTCTAATTAATATTAACTTCCTTTATGAATGACAAGCGCAACGTTTGAAATCGATACATTGGAAAGAAACGAGTCGAATCTACTACGTTATGAGAGGTAGTAATATTTAATTGCGAGAACGACATAAATCTTATATTTTTAAATAAACTTTCTATTAATCAGTCAATATACTAACTTTGACTTTTGTGCGATGTAACATACATGTATTCATAAATAGTCAGAAAAAGTAAAGAAGTTCTTTAAACAAAAAAGAAATTTAGAAATAATATCCAAAATCCTCTGTATAAAAACGTGACTTATTAAAAACACACACATTCATGAGGAATAAAATATATTGTTATTTACACATATGTATATAACCAGAAAGCAACAATTTCAAAAATTATCTATTCGTACAATTCATTACAAATATTTTATGTCTCTACCTAGAAATAAATTTATAATAGTTTTTAAACAAAGTTTAAAAAATGCAAATTTGCTGATAAATCAGATCAATTTGGTCGTGCACCACGCATCGATTCGGCACACATGATATGACGGGTAAATGATTGGCGAATCGTTCACTACCCTTCGGAACGCTGATGATTTCAATTTCATAGATTTTGCTTATTTTTGAATGCGCAAACAGAACTTTACATTTTTTGTTTGCGCTTGCTGATTATCATGTTACAAATTTCATTATTCTTATTAAATCGGGCAACAAAATTTTCTGAAAATTCATATATTTAAGTCTTATGTTGAAAAAAAATTTTACTACTATGTATCCAATAATAACAGGTATACATTTTCATCCATCTTAATATATTACAAGGCAGTAAAATTTGTTTCTTTATTTGTTTGTATGTATACAAGAAGTAATCTATTAACTCTGAAACTATAGAACACATTTTCAAAATTATTTTACCAATCGAAGCTTTCCTTGAGCAACTGTATGTAATATTTTATATGCAATATGTAATATTTTATTTTGATTCAAATAAGGTTTTACTTCGAAATATTAATATCTGCAAATCAAATTTGAAGAAAAAGATCTGCTTGGTTGCTAAATCGGGGTGTTCTGGCCACACCGTTTTAAATAAATGTACACAAAATACATGAAACCCATTTATTGCAATAATCTCATTGCTGCTACGAGTACCTGGCTAACTGTTCAACATATTATTAACTAACTAAACTAAATCAGTCTTAGTTACAATTCTTCTAGATTTGTTGAGAGCTTCATAGTAAATAATATACATAACACTAACGTCCTACTCCGACCATAATAATAAGTGTAAAGAATTTTGTTCGTAATCGTTATTTACCACGGAAAATTTTAAATAAAATATGGGTTAAAAACAATAGCATAAATTTGTCTTACCTTGTGTGCTGGCGCTGGCCAGAGTTAGAAATGCGAAGAATAACCGGAACCGCCACCAGGCACCGCGCATGGTCCCCATCCTGCGCTTTTTACTACCGCCCATGTTCCAACATGATCTCATACGCCTTACATAACCATGCAACTTCTATTTGACGCCATCTGTAACATCACAGCTTATTAGGGTTTGGGAGCAGGAAAGTACATTGACCGGTTTTAGCACTACTACAAATCGTTACAAACCAAAATGCTTGGATCGATGGAAAAAATGTAGTCACGTAATAATTTTATTAGATTTGAAGCAAGTAGGAAAAGTGCCAAACGAGACAAAAAAAAACTTTTGCAGTTTAATAATTTAAATTTTTAATAATAAATAATGAGGCTTTTAAGTACATTTGTGTAGTGGCTTTTTTATATATTAACGAAGTAGCTAACGAGCATGCAGGTCGTGTGATGTTAAGTGGTCACCGCAATCCATGATTTTATATTTAACTACCGAAGCCCTATCTGAAACCGTACATACATAGATGCATTGCTACTGCTGAGGACTAAGTTGCAAAGCATCCTCTCCTGTGAATTCTACCACGCGACGTTGCCTTTGCAGATATTGGTGCGATGTTACCGCCGCAGGCGACCTTTCGATACCTCTACCTATTTTTTTTTTATTTACTCAACCTAACCAAACAGACAGACGGGCCATCTGGTGGTAAGTGGTCACCGCCGCCTATAAACACGAGCAATACTAGAGGAGCCGCCAATGCGTTTCTGGTCTGGAAGGAGAGATCGTTTAGCGCCTTTTTTGAAGAACCCCATGTCATAACGCTCCGGAAATGCCTCGGGAGGAAGATCGTTCCATACATTGCACGTACGTGGCAAGAACGGACATTTAAATCGGACCGTGGAGGACAGCCGCAAGTCTAGATGGTGGGGATGGAACCTCAATCTTCGCCTGGTGGTGTAGTGTAGGAACGATGAAGTGGGCATAAGTTCCGATAGTTCCTGGGAACACTCACCGTAGGAAAGTCGATAAAACACACAGAGAGAGCCTATATCCCAAGCTGACTTTATACAAGCTGAGGGGCTCAAAACTGTGTGTCAATCTTGGGTCGTTGACGATGCGAACCGCGCGTTTCTGAACGGAGTCAAATGGATTAAGCTGGTATTGCGGCGACCCAGCCCAGAGATGGGAACAATACTCTATGTGGGGCCTCACTTGTGCTTTATAAATCAAAAATACCTGCCCCGCAGTGAAGTACCCTGTCGGTCTGTTCAGTACACCGAGCTTCTTGGATGCCAGTTTGGCTCTGTTTTCCAAGTGACTCCGATACTGCACGTTACTCTTAATGTCAACATGATTCCAACACTACCTCTGCTAAAGTTCTAATATTTTATTATAGTAAGTACCTATTTGATGGTTACCAACAGTTCTATAATAACAATTTGATGGTGGTAAAGTCTTATGTCGAAGGCTCGCCTATTTTTGCCGTAAAGCAGCACTGTGAGAACTGCTGTGTTTCGGTTTGAAGGGTGTAGTTAGGCAGACGACACTGGACAGGAG
>DWKW01001137.1:0-13465 GCA_018250115.1 Doberes anticus
CATGACAAATTTTAATTAAATTCCGTGAAAAAATTGACAAGGTCGCACGAAAACATTAAGTGTCAAGTCTTGTTTAGTCATCCATGAAATTAATTTTTTGTCATCTATTTCCCTTTTGTTCGTGTTTCCAATTGGCGGTTTTTAGCATTGTCATGGCTCAGCAACTTTGAATAACTTACACACAACTGATCTGAAAGTTTCATATCTCAATTCTATTCCACATACAAGCTTAAAAAGGGCTTATAATTATTTAATGTGTATCGAAAGAGGACGGTAATAAATAATTAATGTATATGACAGCCATAAAAAAAAACTGCTAAAAATCAAAAGGTTAATAAAACTGAATTGTTCATCATCATCATCATCATCAACCCATTATTGTCCGACTGCTGGGCACGGGTCTTCTTTCCGAGATGAGAGAATATAGGCCATAGTCTACCACGCTGGCCAAGTGCGGATTTGCAGACTTCACATGCCTTTGAGAACGTTATGGAGAACTCAGGCATGCAGGTTTCCTCACGATGCTTTGCATGTCTGAAATGGCAATGAAAAAAATGTTAATCTACCTCATTGATTGGCATTTGTTGCTATTTTACTGTCAGAAAACATAAGAGTTTTGTTTTGCTAAAAATAAGAGGACTATTAAATAAAATTTGATGTGACTACTCAATTACATGTAGTTGTTTCAATTATTTACGAATAAATTGTTCCCCTTGTAACATAAAATATTAAATTTATTTATTAAATAAATACCAGGCGAAATAAGCTACTAATTGCAACGACGTATTACAAATATAATTATGTAACATTTTTTGCTGGATTTTTGTACTTGATAAGGAGACTTAGTAAAGTAGCGGGATTTATCCTGTAGAGTAACTTATTTTGGTTGTAGGGCATCGTATTGTTGATCAGAAAACAATTGATTTTTAATCCATAATAAAGACTCAATCCTTCTATAAGTCTTTGATGGTACGCTGCAACGCCAAGTACCTATCTATCCCTAAACTGACGACATTACCCTGTCTGCAAACGCATACAATACTGTAAATTCTCAAAGACTGACGACCACTGGCGGATTCAGGATTGATGCCGCCTGGGCCCCGTCTGATATGGCGGCCATTTTTTGTTTTATTGAAGCCAATTAAACCAAAATTAAACATTTTATTTTCAAATAATGAAAATTTTAATCTCACAATAACAATTGATGAATTAAAAAAAATTCATGTATTCAAATTCATCACTGAGTTAATCTTCATTAAATTGAAAATTTGAGACATCTTTTAATGTTTCAGCTTTTAAAATTTTGTCGCCTCTAAAATAACGCCGTCTTAGGTATTTCTAGTAGATTATTACTATGGACTAGATGTGGATCGATTATCGGAAAATCATGAATTAATACATAAATATTAATGAGTATTACTATACTACCACCCGCAACTTGGTTGCCACTTAACAGTAAAACACAATTAAGCCATTTTAATTGTGCCACGCCGCATACCACGCCTCATACCACGAGGAGCTCAACCTCTGACTGAGATTCTATTATACAAAACTTTTGAACAGTTAAAGTTAACATATCGCAGTATTCATGTCTAATCATATGTACTTACGCTTAGAAAATATCATTCAAATATACAGACAAAATTAAAAAAATAAACCTCTATTTCCAACCTGTAATATTTGACATTAGTTATGTTTTTTGATAATATGGTCCCGTTAATATTTGATCATAATAAAGATATTTTGGGAATTATAATAATAGTCATAATATAAATGCACTTAAAATACTTAATATTAATAAAGTTCAATGTCTAAAGTTCAATCTACATGTACATTATAATTCATGTACAGAAAATAATATCATTAGATACGAATGTAGGTTATTTCTTGGAGCTGAAGCGTGTCGACCTGTTTATATAAATATTTTCCCTTGTGTACAAATACGAAACTCTTTGATCCATATAAAAGAGGAAAGGTCATTCTTAATGTCAAATTTATTTTGAAAGCCTCTGGAAAAGTCTAAGTGAGTTATAGCCTAGTGATTAAGAATCTCGATCCCGCTCCGGTTCGTTGGCAAGCAGATCTAAATTCAAAATTGTGTGCGTATTATAAATTAATTATCACTCGTGTTAATGTTGAAGGAAAATATCCTGAGAAAACCTGCCTGCCTGAGAGTTCTCCATAATGTTCTCAAATGCATGTGAAGTCTGCCAATCCGCACTTGGTCAGCGTGGTTGACTAAGGTCTAAACTCCCTCATCTCTGAGAACAGATCCGTGCACCGTAGTGGGACAATAGGTAGATGATGATGGGGATTTTTTACAGATGTTGGCCGCTAGTACTACTGCTTACGAGTAGCAAATCTGCAGATTGCAATAATAAAAATGGCTTGATATTTAACACGTAACATATTTTATATTTTTATATTCAAACCAAAACCAAACTAGAATCGAACAGTTGTAGCGTACTCATTTACGTTGGAACATTTAATAAATATCTACAAGGTTATCCATAGTTACAAACCCCGAAACTTTAGAGATAATTTTAGAGACCACTTAACCGATTGAAATGGGACTTTGACTAACATATGCAGATTAACTTAGAACTTGTACACTTAGTTATACCCCAAGCGACTAATTTCTTAGAGTTAATATTATTCAACGTCCGTACTTCTCTCATAATCATGCAAATTGATAATTTAATTGAATAATTGAACATATTCCAGTGAGGACTTTCAAACTTACTTGATCAAATTGTGTTATTCTAACAATATAAATACGTAAGTTTAAACGGATAAATGGATGTTTGTTATATTTAGTTACTACGAGCTACGACCAAATTTCATTAAAATACGTAAAGTAACAAATTTTTTGAAATTTTGTAACATTAGAACCCTACGAAAAAACATAGACGACCCGTATGGCGCCGTGGTCAACATGCGGTCTGCAGTTCGGAGGGTCCTGGGTTCGATTCCCAGCGGGGCAGAAATTTGAATGATGAATTTAGATTCCTGTACCCGGTCTGGTTGTTTGTGCGCTTGTTTCTGTGTGTGTCCATGGCACCCGTGACACATGTTAAATCCTACTGTGGGGCTATGAGTGTGAAAAGTTATTTATTTTATTTATTTATAGGTTACGCTTTTAGGAACTTGTGATACAGCTTGAGCGCACTGTAGTAAGAGCCGTCAAACATGCAGCGACGTCATTCTGGTCGGGAATTTAGTAAAAAACAAGAGATTTGAATGATTTTTCTTAAGTATCTTCTTCCTTGAATAATGTTCATTCCTGTATTTTCATGGGAATAACGTCACTGACTGCCAAATGAGCTACAATAAAATTACATGTAAACAACAACAAAACAGAGCAGAACAGCCTAGCGGCTAACAACTTCAGAATGGCAGAAATTTGAATGATGAATTTAGGTTTCTGTAGCCGGTCTCGGTGTTTGTGTGCAAGGTTCTGTGTGTGTCTATGGCACCCACGACACAGGTTAAATCCTATAGTGGGGCTATGAGTGTGAAACGTTATTTATTTATAGGAAGCGTTTTAACTTGGTCTTCAGGAAGCAGCAATATATTCACTGACGACGTTAGATAGTACATTCTACTTGCGATTACATCAGACCAACATCAAGATCATCGTCATCGTCTAGAGCACGAGCACAAATACGTTACTTAAAATAAAAAGACCATTCTATTCTTCCTTTGCTAGCACAGCAACTAGTAGCCATAACTGGCTACCGTCATTCCTGTTTTTAAATAACGACTAAAAATAGCCAGGAAACATCGTCACTAGCGGCTCATTTTTGGTCGTTATGAGAAAAACTGCAATATTTACTAAACCATCACGTTATACGAGTTTCGCTTCGCTCGAATTTTTCTTTTAAAAGCGCTCACGTTCAAAACTAGAGAAAAAGGTATTGCTATTAGAACCGCATTGCTCGTTCATCAGAGCAATTCCTGCGGTCCAAAGGAGCTATTGGCGAAGCAGTTTTTTTATTTTAGTACTAAGAGAACAATACATTCGTTACGTCCGTGTTCCTTCTTAGACGGCCAACGTTCAAGCCACTTGATTGAGTACCTCAGTAGATTGAGATACTTTCCTGAGTTGCAGCTTTGTTATTGCGAATGGTAGTTACTAAGAGTCCCTATAATTATTCTGTATATCAAAAACTGGGCTGTCTATCTCTATGCGCTATCTATCCACCAGAGTATCAAGCCTAGTGGTTAAGAATCTCGAACGCTCCGGTGGATCGAGGTTCAAATCTCGGCACGCATCTCTAAATTTATAAATTAATTATTCTCTCTCTCTCTCTCTCTTTAACGCTGAAGGAAAACATCGTGAGTAAACCTGCATGCCTGGGAGTCTTCCATTATGTTCTCAAAGACACGTGAACTTCGCCAATCCTCACTTGGCCAGCGTGGTTTGATTTTGGCATGAACCCTCTTATCTCTGAGAGGAAACTCTTGCCCAGTAGTGGAACAATAATGAGTTGATGACGTAATTTTATTGGTTGATGGTGGTCAATACAGCCCATAAACATGCACTTTCAAGCTTAAATAGAACCATTATCCTATGGAAGGTTGTACATGGATTCGTTGCTACGCCTGAAGACTAAGTTGGAAGGACACCTGTCCTGTTGTCTGTCTTTGTACATATATATGTATGTACGTGCGATTGGCAGAATCCATTCAGCATTCCTAATTAGTCCTCGGGTGTTGTAACCCCCCCCCCCAGAAAGACCCCAGAAAGGACTTAGGTGCTATTTGAAGTTTGATATAGATACCCAAAGTCTGCAGTTATTACCAAACATCAGCTGTCTTGCGTGCTCGTTAGCGTTAGTGTCATAACATTAACAAATACGAGTGTACTACTCGTACGAGCAAAGTATTAATAAAACTCATATCCATTTACTTTCATATGAATAGCAGTCAAGCTGCAATCCTGGATAAAACGAAGTCATTTGAATGGACGTAAGCCTCATAAACTTTACGACAACTGTTAATGGAAATGTTGCTGGAAATGGAGCGAAGTTTTTTAAAACAAAGATGAGTTGTGGGCTTGTCGTTATTAACAGGGCTTTGTTTTCAAACCTGATAGTTAATCTGAAATAAATCTCGAATGGGGCACTTATCAAACATTGGATCGTTAAAATCTCTATACAACTGGTTTTTATTTACAGATTGCAATAAAAATGTTGTATTTAAGCATATTTTCGTCATAGCCTATGATAAGGTATAGTTTACAAAAGACTTATAAAATATGTATTTACGAAAATGTACATTAATATATTGGAAATCCAAAGGTTTTATAATGTTAAACAAAAACTCTTTCATTACTTTTATGGGTCGTGAGACTTATTTACGTGCAGAAAATAAAATCGTATAATCTTAAGTTCGACACTTCTGTTAAGATTTTGTATTGAAATTCACGTACTGAAAACAACACCTAGCGAAATCAAATGTCCTGAATGTTCATTTGGTATTTATATTATATAATATTATGTTCTTGTTTATAGTAACTATACTTTGCTGCTTATTAGCATCGGTGCTCGTTAAAATCACAAAAATCTTAGACAGTTTCAAATCGTACGTCTTCCATATTAGACTTTCATTCGACAACACCGCAATTCACAAAAAGTCTCAAAACTTTTTCAATTAAAAGTTTTTATTACAAAAACACTTAATCGCTCTCCAAATTTCAACATTCAGCCAAAGGCAAGACAATTAATAAAAGTGTTCACAATACTCTCGCCTTCCGTTTGTTGGAAGGGTGATAGGTTGGTACAAATAGTAATATAGCTTTAACGTTCAGACCATTTTATATTTAAAGCAGCAGTGAATTTGTCACTGAAACTTTTTCGACGAAGAGGGTTCAATTCCCAGTGGGCCTTAAATTCGAATTCAAAATTTAGATTTCCGTTTCCGGACTGGGTGTATGTGTTCATGTCTGTGTGTGTCCATGAAACCCAAAATACAGGGATTTTTTTACACTAAAGGAATAGTAAGCGAGCATGCAGACGAGCCTTCGAGATGTGCGAGCCTTCTAAACAAGACTACCACCATCAACATGTTAAAAATTCTAATCCATTTGAGTACAAAATGTTACCAGAAAACCGTCTACGACTGGGGCTATGCTGAGCGTTATTTTCTTAACGAACACAATCAAAAGACGTTTCAACTTATTAAATAGGGATCACTAGTCCATGGACATATAAATTCAGACCTAACTGAGAAAGTACTAGGATAAGTTGCTACTTTTAAGCACTAAGTTTGAATGGAACCTCACCCTGATAGGATCGGTACCTACTGTTGTTTCTTGGCTGATGATTACTACAAGAAAGGTATATAAACCTTGTCTAAATACTGAAATTGAGGAAATGAAATGTTTTTTTTAAATATACTAACATACACCATTTTATTATATCCGTATATACTTCGTGATCACTCAAATTGACATAGCACTGACGTTGAAAATATAGTAGCTGCAATAAAGTACAAAATGGATTGAACTATCTAAAACGAGATCAGAGCATCGCATGGAGTGCGCGCTTTAAATAGACTATTTCAGTGGAACGAGATTTTCCATTTTAAAATTTTATTTATCTGATTAGTACAACATAATAATCTGACAGTGACAGTACGAATTAACAATATTTTGCTGAATTACCTTTAAACGCTTTTAACTCTGAGCACCAATTCATATTACTGTGGTTTAATAACCGAGAGGCCGATTGCAAACCACTAGTCTTCTGGAAAACGAATATGTCCCTTGTTTTCCATGTGAACCAGCACATGCTCAAGGCGGACTCTGGCCTAAATCCTTACTATTACTGCGAAGAGATAAATGCCCAACAATGGGATGCTATTGGGTTGATGACGAATTTGAAGTGCACATTGGTTTGCACTTAATTATTATAGACTTATGTGGACCCTTCATATTAATAACGTTAACTTTAAAATAAACGAAAAGGAATACTTAATTTTATTTCAACATTCATTTGATTTAGTTCCTAAGATCCTTTGCTTGTGCACCTTTCATGACTTACTTACTGCTTAAAAATTTATTAAATTGCCAGACTATCAAAATGTTTTAACAGTATTGTAAATACTTTTCACAGTATTATTATCAACCTTTTTCAGCATGACCGAAATTATCTGAAGAGTGTACCTTCATTGAAAATTTAAAATGTAATGTAATTGTAATAAATATCAGACGGCAAATAGAAAGAAATTTATGATAAATTAAAAATAAAATTGTAAATAAATTGAACTACAAAAATATTGTAAACTATAAATACAATAAATTAACCAAGTCACTACTCTGCGGATGTGTCCCCAAGGTACTGATAATATTGCCTCACAGAATTTACAAAATTAATTGCTGGCTGTGGTAAGCTCCAGCTCTTGGGTCGCCAGAGGCTACAACCTTGCGGAACGACAATTCTATGTTCAATTGCTTCGCTTATAAAAAAACGAGCATGAACTCGTAAATCCGAAAGGTTTCCAGTATTAAAGCCACCGGGCGAATTCGCCGTATGGCTACTTTGTCGTGTAAGATTGACTGAACCATCTAACCGAGATCACAACTGCATGTATTGAATACGAAAATTTTAGTCAGTTAAGAAAGGCAAACGATCTTGTAACCTAAGCATATAATATTTATAGAAATTATAGGAAGACGTATTTGTTAATATTCGATGTTTCCACTAATTTTTCCATTACATCTTGGTGTAAGACTAATGAATCTACGAGTATCTAAAGGAGACTTAGTCTGCACTTGCGGAGTATGCAGATTTCTGCCTTAAAGCTGCTTTAAGGCCACTGCTTTGTTTCGGTGTGAAGGGTGTAGTTAGGTAGAAAATATTGCACAGGAGGCATTCCAGCTTAGTCCTCAGGAGTAGCGACACATCCAGATAGGCCTTCTGTTCCTGTTTAGATTTAATGTGGAAGTCCATGGACGGTAGTGACCACTATAAATCAGATGGCCTGCATGCCCGTTTGCTATTATGTTAATATAAGAAAAAGAAGCCTAAACATACAAAAAAAAATTGCAGGAAAATGCGTTTGTAAATATTAAATACTTGTGCACACCTAGAAAGCAAAAATCGGTAAGGTTTGCCTTATTGAAGTCACCAGGCGTTTCCGCCCAGTAGCTACATTGTCACGTAAGATTGATCAAGCTAAGAGTATCTAAACGAGATCGAGCCTGCACGTGCGGAGTGCGCAAATTCTAGTTAAAATGAAGTGCAATGTGTTTCTAGTTTGGACAGACTTGTACGATAACGTTAGTTACGTGAAATTCATCCTTATTTTGGTTTATAAACGCACGTTCGAAACTTTAAACTTTTACTAAATTTATACTATTTGTGGTGAGATTGTTGTAGCGTTGGAGTCAGTCCAGCAGTGGGTTTCTAAGACAATTTGAATGATGAAAAGGCTTCGGATTGAACATAATTTTTGATCTCTTGCAATATTTTAATGTTGTATTAATAATGTGTTTTTAATCTTTATTCTCATGTTATTATTATTTAAGTTGTGAATTAAAGTTTGTAGTTATAATTGGCACAGTAAGCGCTACGTACTAATCCTACTGTTCAATACTCTGTAATTCTTAGGGGACAAATAAATTACTGATTGATAGATTGCATGCTCATTTCCTTGTAACAAACACTTTGAATATGAATATTTACTATTTTCCAATAAACAGATGTGCGAAAACTATAAAATTTAGCCAACTCAAGTAAGTATACAATAGCTATTTGGCACCATTGTGCTGAATGGTTAAATATTAGGTAATATATTTTGATTGTTGTGGAAAGCATGCAATTTTAATCTTGAGAAATTACATTACCTTCAGTCTTAGTAAATTTTAAGGAAACTTAACTCCTAGTTAAGGTCCCTGTGACGTAGATGCTATTGACAGATACAAGAAGCCAAAAACACACGCAGCCAGACCAGAAACAAAAATTTAAATTCATAATTAAATTTTCTGTTCCACTGGAAACCGAACCCAGAACCCTTTGAATTGCAGACCGGCATGTTCACCATTGCCCCATACTGGTCGAACAGACACAACTGTTAACAAGGTTATGATGAATTAAGGTTATTTTAAAGGATTTCAAGTAAAGTAAATTTCATATTCAAATAAACTTTCAAGTTATACCGACAATACTTCATTGAGTATAAACACCTATACATTAGACAAATGTAAAATGATTATTTAATTTAGTTACTCCCAGTAACATTTACATAAGATATTGTTATACTGTTCCATATTTTGATAAGCTACCTTCACATCCATCCCTTCAGATGACATTCAAGTCCAAACATTATCTTCAACAGCTAATTGGGTATCCGTTTCAACGGTTCACCTGTTTCGAATTGTTTGTTTTGCGTAATTAGAGCAGGGGCCTTGAAGCCTCCAGACTAACTTGGTAGAAAGGTAAATTACATCAAGTTAGTGAAACCTTAAAATTATAACGGTAAAACAAAAGTTTGGCTCACAATAAAATTTGTTTGTGTCTAATTGCTTCAGGCATATCTATTTCTAAATCCTCACCTGCTTCATTTGTTTGTATTGCACGTAATTAGAGTCGGGGGCCTTGAATTCTTGCGCCAAGCCAACTTGGCAGGCAGTCGACTAATACACACGACCGATACTGTTCGGCGGGGAGCCAATAGCACCTCCTTATTTCCTCTATTGGGTTTTATTTGTTTTACGATAGGAATCGTTGAGTAAAGGTGGCCTATTTCAAGATACATGCATTGATAGATTCACGCTTCCTTTCGGCACAGTTCCCGACATAGAAGGCGAATGATCACTTACAAATTAAAAGATAATGTTACAATTTAGTGTCTGTGCGAAAAATTATACTGGCTCTACTTTTAAAATTTTAAGACATTACACGATTTTTTATTAGTGGCAAGGGATAGGTTCTAAATTAGGCAGCGCTACCCGCGTGGCTACTTTTATTTTTCAAGCGGTAACATATTCCTTTTTAATATATCGATTTAATTATCTCCATTAGACGCGAGATTTGTATCTATTGACAGATTTTCCAATAGAGAGAGAGCCGAATTCAATTAAGTGTCGATTATCCCGACAGTATGTGGAATTGCTGCACGAAGAGTTTAGAGTGGTTATTACGCAGAACAGTTTCAGTGAGAGTCGCTTAGTTCGGTGTTTGAAATCCATCACTTGTGTACACCGACCGTTTCATAATGGCTTTCCGTTAGTCAATCCAAATGGGTTTGATTTGAAATGTATTTGATTTTGATATTTATTTAACACAAATCGCATAGCAATCGGTACGATAAACCGCCTTCACCTGTGTAGGTAGGCCTGGATAACTGAAACTCGATTAATCCGATCGCAATGACAGCTCGTCCAATTATAAATGAAATTCTAAACCATTTCGAACAGAGGTGTTTTATTGCTGTTTGTTTAAGTCTCTTCGTGACACGTAATTAAGTAGTTTGTGTTATTGTTTAATTGCAGTACTTCGATGGTTATTAAAATTGAATTAAGCTTAGTTCGGCGACACTATTAACACGCGGTTGACCCGAATTTTGCATTACATATAACAGTCACGTGTCAGTTGAAGCTTCAATTTGATAAATGAAAATGGACGTAAACCGTTCCTGATTCAAATTTCCTAATTGTCTTTGCATTTATCATTGTTACGATAACAAGGCTTTGCATATTGATTTAATTCCACCCGTACTATTTCATCATCAACCCATTATTGTCCCACTGCTGGGCGAGAGTCTCCTATGAGAGAGGTAACGGTATATGCCATAATAACGTGCCTTGGAAAACATGAGGCAGACTCTCAGAAATGAATTTTTCCGAATATTCACCAATAAAGCAAGTGGTGTTAATTTGTAATACATAAATAACTTCGAAAAATTAAAGCCGGAATTCGAACCTCGACTCACAGGACAGGCAGAGATTCTTAACCACTAGCTTCTCACTATTATTAATATTTGCAACATGGATTTATTAGCATGAAATTTTTCATCAAATTATCATAGAGATGGATTCAGAATTCCAAAAATCTGGATGAAACTAGCTTATCTGTGTGTGTCTCAAAAACACCAATGGCGTCAGCCAGTCATAAAGTGGCTTAACCCCTGTCGTTATGCAATGTATTAATATGGATATAAAAAAGGCACAAGCCGGTATTTGTTTTTAGCCTCATTTAATTGTAATTTATGAAATACTATACATAAAGGACGGTCGCACTTTGGATTTTTTATTATATTTTTATCTTATCGTAGACACTATCACAGATCTGAATTACATATTTCTTGGTTTCTTGGTAGAGTTTGTTCAAGTACAAAAAAATATATATTTAGAGAAGTAGAAATAACGCTACATTTCTTGGTTCGTATGAAATGAAAAACCGCATTTTAAACAGTTTTCGAACCAGGGAACGAATAATCATATTTATATAAAATTGTATGCATTTACTAATTTGTGTGTGTGTATGGTAATTCGTCCATTGTATGCCGGACCTACTGCTCGGACCAGCTAATTATTATCAGTGTCATTCTTTCAGTCCATGATACATATTTAAATAGTCCTTAACGTCGTCCACGACAGGAGAGCCGCAAAAATCTTTAAGCTGTTTATGAACTCCAAAAAGGTCTATACAATTAATCGATTAAACTCTGTTTTGATAGGTTAGCCGATAAGACAGAAAATCAATCAGCCTTTGAAATTCCTTTTTATTTACGTAAGTTCAATTTATATACACATGTATTAACTTCCGTTCGATTGAAGTTAATTTCCATATAACGATTACCCATAGGTATCGGGGAAGTTGAAATGACGTCATGATTTTAATCATAAACTTTGCTTGATAAAGCTTTATTGCGTTGCGTGTTACGCAAACACATTACAAAAGTAACATTTTCATTACCTCCGGAGTTGTTTAAGATTGGGTTATTAGTATATAGCTCAAATATATTATTATGTATGTCTTATGAAATGTATTTTAAGTAATCATGAAGATAGACTTCATTAGCAACTTGGTTTCACCTTCATCTTGAGGTATCTTTCATACTTGAGAGTTTTCCTACAAGTTCTCAAAGGTATGTGAAGTCTGCCAATCCGCACGTGGCCAGCGTAAAGGTCAATGCCTAAATCCATCTAATCCTTGGGGACTACTACTACTACACTACTACAAGTACTAGACTTGCCTAGTAGGGACTATAATAGGTTGACAATAATGATGATGATTGGAAACAATCAGAGGAGGTCTAAAGCCTACTCCAACAAGGGACTTCAGTAGGGACCACGGGGATACAAATGTTAATGCCCAACCCATTTCGGATTTTTTTTGTTGCTTTAAGAATAAACAGCCAAACCAAATCATTTATTTCCACAAATAAGATAGATATCAACAAGGATTTTAATGGAACATATGATCGCCAAATTTTACCCTTTTTGGATGTACAAATATTAAAATACCTAACGTATTCTTTGTAAATAGTCAACATTAATTCTTGCATTTGTGATATCAACTAGACTTCCAACCGTCTCACTTTTAGTGGGAATCTTAATAATACAACCATTTTTATTGAAATGTCCAGTATATGATGGCGCAAGCTATAGAGAGGCAAACTCTAGTCTACTCGACTCAACTTATACAAACTTTGACATTAATTAGGTCTAATTTATAACTGTAAAGGTGCTATTTCAATCCATTGAGCATTTTAGTTGATTGACGAACAAATAAACAAATGAAGAGACATACCGAATAAAACGTTTTTGGCTTAGGAATACCGGAATCTGTATACAAATAGTCGACGTTTTAACAAAACGTCTTCGTGATACAGACTCGATGCCGTTTCATTTATTTATTTATATATATATTTTATTTACTTATACATATATTTTATTTACTTATACATATATTTTATTATTTTCAGGTGTGTTTTTTGACATGTGTAATAATTTATGGCATCTCATTTTTTCGTTAGATATTAAAAAGACTAAGTACTAACAAATTCTAGAATTAATTTCTCCATTACTCGTCTTGATACTCTAGACTATACTTTTAGTGTAATAACATAATAAATGTAAAAATCTATTTGATTTCAAATACAGGGCTCGTTTTTTGTAAAAAACATAATTTCTAATATGATTAATGACTGTTTCATCGTCATCAACAGTTCATTTTCCTTTCTAGCACTCCTTTCAGAGATGAGAGGGTAATCACTGCATACTTGATGGTGGTAGAGTCTTATGTCGATTGCTCACCTGCGGCGGCACGACCGCTGCCTCTACTTCTGCCGTAAAGCAGCGGTGCGAGAACTGCTGTCCTTCGGTTTGAAGGGTGTAGTTAGGCACTAGACACCAGACAGGAGGCATTCTAACTTAGTCCTCAGGAGTAGCAACGCATCCACATACAACTTCAGATGTGGATGTCCATGGGCTGCAGAGACCACTTAACATCAG
>DWKW01001138.1:0-13464 GCA_018250115.1 Doberes anticus
TCATTCCACATTTAACATTTCTCGACACTTACCAAAAAAATAAAATTTCCCCCCCTCCTACTAATACAAATACTATTTTGCGTCCACGTTCTATCACATCATGTCATTAATTGATTTTATTACTCATTTATAATCTATGATTATATTATAGTCAATCTTTCATTTTATTTTTATATAATTTTTCTTTCTTTACTAATATTAATTTAGATTTTTATTCAGTAAAATCTTATTTCTATGGTCATCTTATAGAGGCGACAGCCCGAGCGGCAAAGATGGGTCACCATCAAGTGTTGTGGCTTTTCGGACCCAACCACGAGCTGACTGAAGTGGGCGCCATGAATATTTTCGCCGTATACATCAATGAGCATGGAGGTAAATATTTTTTACCTATTTCTTTTTCAAATTACCCTTATGAGATATGGAGACAAAAGTTCCATCCGTGTGAAACATAAACGGGTTGCTTACTGACCATACGGATAGCACCTACAATACTTTAGTAAAAGCTTTGAAAATTATTTTGCTTAAGAGCGAGTAATTTAGTTACCAGTATGATGTAGGCCGTAGACATTGTTTCATCAATCGTTAAAAGTAATTATTCGTGTAAGCACAAGTGACAGGCGAGCGGTCGGCATTGTCACGTTATCGCCTGTCAGCTCGGTGACCCTATGACCGGTAAATTCTCGTCTCATATCTGAGGCAACAATCGAGGTCGGTAACATCACGTTTTGAATCGTTTTATTAAAAACTAGCTGTTTTGCGCAGGTGCACTCGGTTTTTTTTTTAATTATATTTCATGACACTGAAATGTAACACGCAAATTTATCATAAGTCTTATGTCGGAGGCTCGCCTGCGGCGGCACCACCGCTACACCTTTTTCTATCGTAAAGCTGCAGTGTGAGAACTGCTGTGTTTCGTTTTGAAGGGTGTAGTTAGGCAGACGACACTGGGCGGGAGACATTCCAACTTAGTCCTCACAATTAGCAACGCATCCTCACACAACCGCAGGTGTGGATGTCTGGGCTGCAGAGACCACTTAACATTAGGTGGCCTTTATGCTCGTTTGCTATTTTGTTAACATAAAAAACAGTTACCTACTTAATTATTACTTGTGTATGGAAAATCACCTGCCAAAATGAAAATGCCTGGGTACTCTTAAAGTACTTGCCTAGAACGAAAAATTCTGGTAAGTTAAATAAACTGCTCTTGATGAAAGAGGAGCATCACAACCACAATTGTTCAGGTTTCATCATTTATGTTTTTCATGAAATAAAATAAATTGTTTGAGTAGAGAAGCAATTGAGTACGCCACCGCTGAACGGACTGATCCTGCCTGGCGTGACGCGGCGCTCCATCCTGGAGCTGGCAGCTCAGTGGGACGACATCGCGGTCAAGGAGGAGGTCCTCACCATGGACCAAATCATCAGCCTCAACAAAAAAGGACGGGTAATCCATTTTCTCAGTACTTTTTCGCCTGATCCTAAATTATATGTCGGATTATAAAAACCTTTGTAAAAATTAATTCTCAGAATTATTAGTTAGCATTCCTTTTTGAGGCCTCTGGCATTTTTGCGTCCAATCCATATCACGTGTAGGATTGGACAAAAAATCGTATTTATAGGAGTCCACTGTTAACGATGGGAGTGATGCTACGAACATAAGGTAAGTAAGAAGGCTATAATATAAAATACTCGTTGGCCCGGGCAAATATTTCGCATAGATCGATCAAAAATAAGTAAATGTATACTATTTGTTTTGAAAACTAGTAATTAATGTGTTATTGTAAAAAATCTTTACTATTATATACAAAAAGTTTAATTGAAATACATTTAAAAAGATAAATAATGAAAAAAATTAGGTTTGACTAACTGTCAGAAAATCAATCGGCAGCTCGTCGTGCATGTTATTTCAAGAGATTGTCAACAGATGACGCTTTATACATTATTTATGCAAATACAGTTTTTTTATAAAAGTTTTTAATATAACGTGACTCAACGAGAAGAAAATTGCACACCATTTTTTATTTGTCACTAATAGAGAACGTAATCTTCGAATTGATGTCTCAATCATTAACTTTGATGGAGAATTAAGGTAGATTATGGTGTACCGACAAAAACTCCTTTGAGAATAATATTATAGTAACGGTGATTACGTAATAAAATGATTACTTAATGTAATTAATCCCTGAAATATACTGAAGAAACTGTTCATGTATGCAACATTTTTTTTTATAATTTTAACGGTTATAATGAAGTCTACTATAGTATGACTACATAAGATTACATCTTGTATAGTTTCAAAATGGAAATACGGTAAGAGTAAAACAACAATAATATCATTTTAATGGACGTCCTGCGTGTATGACGGCGCGTACTTCAAAAAGGTTAATATATTATTCTTTACACGAGTGGTATTTCTAATTCTATTGTACTGATATTGTTCAAATATATTGTAGTATTTAAGTCTAATCATATGTATTAAAACTGTGAAAGTCACATTCAAATCTATTCCATAGTTTTTATGTGATTGGCTAACACACAGACAAATATTCTAAAAAAACCGTTTTGTTTTCTGAATCCTCTAAATAGGCGATATCAGAAATGACAATTTCAATGTAAACTTTTATGATATACAGAGAAATATAAATTACTTTAAATACTATTTTATATTCCGTGTGGAAAATGAATTGCGTCAGAGGAAATAATGGAAATTTGCCAATTCTGCGCACTTGTAATGGTAATAAATGGTAATAACAAAAGAAATGCCATTTGCCCTTCGTGAATAAATTAACGGTTAAGTATTTATCGATACTTACTGTTCTTTATTTTAATTAGAAGTTTGATTCATTCATTTGTTGTATTTAAAAATATTTTCGTACCGGTATATCTAAATAAAGCTACATATAAAGAATAGGGATAATTTACTCATAAGTACTGAACACAAAAATAAGAAATACTTTTAACATAATTAATATTATTTAAACTAGCTGCGCCCCGCGGACTCATCCGTGTAAGGGTCATATCATGAAATCCCTATTGGCCTATCTTATTTCATCGTTGTGGAAAATATAATATGTATTACGATTACGGGGCAAAAGATATTCATTATTTTCAGCTACAAATAGGCAAATGTTCAGTCAGCCGCGTATATTTTGTTTTGCAAAAATCCAAAAATCGTATGTCCTACCTGAAGGTCCATTCTAAATATTGGTGAGAGTTTTTTTTCATCGAATGGTTAGTTTCGAAAATTGCGTCCTAAATACAAACCAGGAAAGAATAATATTAGTATAGATTGTGATTTGATTTGCAGTAAGATCTTTTCTTACTGCAAATCAAATCACATGTTTTCTTAGATTCAAACTTCTTTCTTTACTACACTTTAGTAGTTATATTGAACAGAAAAAAAATCAGAACGAGGAACGTTCAAAAGCAGAACATTTCACTCATGTCATAAATAATAACCAATGTAATGCCGGCGTGGTACTTCAGGGGCACACAATTAATCCTGATGATAAAATTGATGACCCCAATGGCACAATAGTCAACATGCCGGTCTGGCGTTCGGAGGATCCTGGGTTTGATTTCAAATAAGGAGCTTAAATTTCTATTCTTGTTGTGGGTGTTTGTGTTCTTGTTTCTGTGTGTGTCCATGCAACCATGACGCAAGGGATCCTTGTGTGGGACTATGAGAAACGTTATAAAATTATGATAGTATACTAGTATGTAGTGAAAATTATTTGATACTTAAGTTTATTTAATTTTATAGATGAAATGTACGATGACTTTGAAAAACAAACCCTACCGCTTTATTCAAATGTTTTTATAGGTTTTACACGTTACTGCGAAGATCCGATTACTTCATTAGTTTGAACATTTCGAGGTCCTATTACAAACATGATAGTTTACGAAAAACCAAATCGAACATTATTACCACTTTACCTAAAATAAAACTTGCCTTAGTACTTAAAAGCCGAAATAACTTCATTTGCATACGTCTGAATAACAAAACGTCTCATGAATGTGTGAAAGTTAATGAAATACGTGTCATATGTACCGTTGTGTATTTTTATAACTAAACCTAAATTATATCGTACTACAGATTTTAATGTTCTGTTTCCAGTTGTTGGAAATGTTCGGCGCGGGCACAGCCGTCGTGATCAGCCCGATCAGCCGAGTGGGCTTCCTCGACGACGAGATCAACATCCCCACCATGCAGCAAGCCCAGCCCGTCTTCCAGCGCATCAAGGACACGTTGCTCGCCATTCAGTACGGCCACGTCGACCATCCCTTCGCGAAAGTTATATCGTAGCACACCGCCGAAACTCCAGCTGACAGTACGTAATTATAGTGTTTTATCAGTGGACAGTGAATGCGAGGCATCAGGAACAATCGTGTAAAAGAACGCTCCCGTGAATGATGTCTCGTCGAAGAAGAGTAGACATTGCAGTGTGAACGATGTTTGTTAACGATAACGGGATAAAGAATGTTGTATGCGTAAAAAATTTGAATGATGCGCATTTTACATGAGGTGTGTCCTATCTTGATACAGTATCATAGACAAATATTTACCTATTTATTGTTTACGAATGTAATCTTCAACCAAGAATTGAGTAGAAAATTTAGGCGATTCCTCTTTTTGCTTGAAATAGATTTAACGATTTTAATAATCAAGTCATGAATGCATTAGAAGCGATTTTTTACTACACTGCATTTATACGAACCGCAGAAATTTCCTATAAGTCAGTTATTTTATACATTCGTCTCAGAATCTACGTGATACACGTAAGATATTATTGTAATTATAACAAATTTACTCTCATCCATAATATAAATAAGTGAAACGTCAATCTCAGATAAAAACAAACTCTTCTAGGTATTGGGCACAGGGACGATGGAATGTGTTTGTATATTCTGCTGTAAGATATTGTTATCTAGAGAAGGAAAATAAATGTCACATCTATTATTGTTATATATAATTCATATTTTTCGCTAACAACTTCTATACAAAACATTAGGAATTGTTCACATGAAGATGTTGTAATTAACTTCGCGATCTTGCTTTTTGTAGTCTGCAGTTTATATTTTACGAAACTCAAATAAACAAATTCGCGACAGCTGTTTATATCACCGTTACCAATTATTGGGGTTCATTTATAGATAATGTTGAATAAGATGTTCCTTGATTCTCAATATAGGTTTGTCCACTCGGGTACACGTATTTCTGCTTCAAATAATACTCATTATCATCATCAAAACCTTTGTCTCCGTTCCAAATTAACATTAGTATCTCTAAGTAGTGATTGCGAAAAAAAAACTTTTTTACTTCGATCGCTTCTTGCAAATCAAGATATTTTTACAATTAATTGAAATTGTAGTGATTTAATAATGTTTTATCTTATCATTATTTTGATATGTTTCAAATTTATTGCCATTATTGTGTAAAATTGTAATATTAATAGTAGTAATAGGTAGTTAGGTACTCATTGTTAAGGATCTTAACAGCTTGTCTCCAGATCGCTATGCCGCCGGCACGATTTAAAAAACGAATGTCAATGACGTAATATACTTTCGCCCGCGTATTTATCGCCCCATACATATATTATGTATGTGAAATAAAAACACGTATCCATTTTAGTTGATGCTCCGAATGCAAAACGGGCAAACGAAAGGGTCAAGCCTTGTCTCAAGTTGTGGTTCGGACTTATATCTATGTAGCGTTTAAGTTCTTTTAAACTGATAATCCCATTAAAACAGATTTAGTGGTTTTTGGCTAATTGGATAACAAATAGAATACCAGACAAAAAAAAATGTTCAGAGTACTATTAGAAAACTGTTTAGTCACTCAAATATATGCATTTAGATATCATATATTTTTACTCTATAGAGATATATCGAGAGATAGATAGATTTTTTAAAAAGTTGTATATGTAGAAAGAACCGTGCCGGCGACATTGTATGGAGAACGGATTACTCGGATATGGTACGAAATTGAATAATGATCATGCCGATTACAATGAGAACTTATTTGTAACATTACCTATAAGTTATTGTAGCAGTGTTGTTTTTAGTTAAAAGTTTAATATTTTAGAAAGAAGCATACTAAGTAATGTGATTTGTAACTAGACAGATTTATCTATATCTATGAACTTGTTAAACAAAGGCTTGAACGAAATAACTCACTTTATATTTATGAATTTTAAGTTATTACATGGCATTTGATTAATTTGCTATAAAAAGTAATCTCGATTTAAGTAATCATTCGTATTGCCACGACACGGTTTATGTTCATTAATGAGAGTCGGACTACGTTTTTATAAGGTAAGCTTACCGAATATTTAACAGGTATGATGTTTCTAGTCTAAGAATCTGTATGACGTGATTTGATATTTATAAATATATATTGTTCTATTGTGTTTAACTCAGTTTTATTGCGTAATCCTTCCCAACACATACGTCCTGTATAAACCTAAATAAAATAACATATTTGAACATATAATTTTATTATGGAAAACCGCATCTACCTAAACTTATATGTATAAGTTAACAAAATTTAGAACAGATTTAATTTCATATAAGATTATTTTAACGAATTCTAGCCATGTACAGAATGACCGAATGTCTTCATTTTGTTTTTATAATGAATATACATATAAAACATCCGTGAATACATTGGAGGGCCTACATCACTCAGGCGGCAATGGCAGATCATCGTCGAACTCTTCGATGCTCTTCTTTTTGCTGTCGACCCGATTGAGTGATCTAGTCATCGGCTGCATAATTTCGTGTGTTGACATATCGTTGGATTGTCTATAAAAACAAATCTTATTAATTTCGAGTCTTAATAGGGGAATTGCGGAACTTTATGTTTCACATTTCTTTATGTTTTTTCAATATCTTCATGATTGTATGAACGTGCTCGAAGCAAGTATATTCAACCATTCTTTTTTACGAAAATGTTTACAGGGTACAAGTTTTGTGTTCATTTTGCTACCCATTGCGTAATACAGCAAGGCTTGCTACCTATACCTACATGTGTGTGCATCAAGAAACTCACCTTAAATTGGATGAAAGTTCTTGAAAAAAATATATTAAAAGAATCATGAAGATGTCAATTAGTTTTCCGTAAAATTGTAAGTAACAAAGCACTGCGGCTTCGAGACGACGTGAAGTGACGCAATAAGTTAATAGGAGTGACGGTCGTATCAAGCCAGTGGAGTGGCAGTGCGAGGCAGCAGAGTAAACAACAACAGTAGGGTAAGGTAAGGTGAGGTAAGGCAAGCTACGTACATGCGGCTGAGCGCGCTGGAGCGCCGCGACGCGCCCTCGCCGCGAGACACACCTGCCGTCATACGTACACGTTATCGCCGGTGATCTATTATTAAACACTTTAATCTGACCGTCCTTATAATTAGGCCTTATAATTCACTTTCACTATCTCATAAGCACGCAATAGTCGAATGGTCAATTATGTACTACATGTAATGCAATGGACATTTTTAAA
Organism: Doberes anticus; assembly: GCA_018250115.1. Classification (NCBI taxonomy): domain Eukaryota; kingdom Metazoa; phylum Arthropoda; class Insecta; order Lepidoptera; family Hesperiidae; genus Doberes; species Doberes anticus. The sequence goes on from DWKW01001138.1 coordinate 7,499, forward strand.
GGAATATTTAAGACTCGTTTCTTATGGGCGATAATGAACAAAACTTAGATTTATTTTGACAAGCACTTCCAGAGAAACCAGGTTACGATTAGTTCACTTTCGTGCAGCTTGGACTCTGTTGAGATCAATTAAAATAACCAATGATTTATTTTGCAACATAGTAACTTTTTTCAATCATTCATAATCGCTGTCAACGTGTGTGGATTTACAATAGAGTGGTCATCTAGTTAAATGTATGTACCTACATACCATACTATTCCAATCTTATATCTTTAAGTTTCATTACCTATTTATAAATATATTTAAGCTATACTCGTGAAAGGCTATATCTACACGAGTCTAGCCTTGACGTTAAAAATATTAAGATATATAGGTACGTCAATGCAATTTAACATAAACAGTAAATAAAACTATTAAGATAATAATTACTAGATTCTACTATTACTCATTATTTGAAAATATTGAAATTCGTGTGTAAATTTAACATTTAATCATATTGTAAAGTATGTTAATGAAGCCGAAAAGTTATCTTATGCTCAGAGAAATTACTAATATGTATATAGAAAAAATGTCTGATCCGCATGCGCTGCATATGTCTGGTTATTTCTGGTTATTATAAAACCAGTTAATATTTGTTTCTACTAAAGGCGAGTGATATCACGATGCACCACGATGTTGTTTATTTATAAGGGTCAACTGTTTGCTTCACCTCTTATTTGATCTATAGGAGACTGACTCGCACCGGATGAGCCGCTTCCCGCTGATGCCACGGTAACTGTAAGGTTACAAAGTATAAGAAGATATATCAAATGAGGTCGATATATTTTTTTAAGATATCTAATAAACTTAAACAGAGTTAGTACTCTGTCTGTCTGTATTTCGGACATGTATTCAATGTTAATATGGTTATAACTCCCACATAAACGGGCATATATACATATGTATAACCTAAACATTTCTAGATTCACTTTTTGTAATAAGGCTGGCGAAACTACCAAACGATCTAAGCTTTCCACTTCGAACGCGCAATTCAATAAGATATCCAGGATGTCCCTTAAGAAGTTACCCGGCTTTGCAAGCAAATATAATCTGTCAAGTAGCTATAGGTATAAATGTGGTAGGCACAATGTGGTACAATCAACGTATGGAAAGTCGATCTTAAAGTTGTCACAACTACTTCTGGCTCTGTTTCAGCAAGAGAGGTTAGGCAAAATACACGGGAATACCCCCTGTCCAACTTAGATTATAGTAGTAATGCATTCACGTATGACCTCAGATATAACTTCTTTAGGTATTTTTATATTCACACTTCACATATATACAATAGTATTGAAATTACTAGCATATCAAAGTGTGTAATTATTTTTATCAGATCTTTTAAATATCGTGATTTGCAAAAAATACTTATTTACATAAACTGTTACCCATAAATTAGACGTGCATATTTAAGTATCTAATACCATACAAACATTTGTGCTCAGATAGTATCATTAACAGACGGGATTAAGTAAAAATTGTACTAATTTCGTTTAGATAAGTCATGCCATTTTCCGGAAAATATTCCGCGTCGCCATTAAGTATTACGTAAGCGGCGACATAAACATCAAGTGCAATAACAAGAATATCGCGAACGGTAGATAACAAAAGGTGAACAACAACCTACACACACGATCATACTATCTGTGTACGAAGCAGTGAGCGGCTGACACGTAGATATATATGAGGAGAAAGTTCTATTCTAAACATCGTAGTTACGGAACATGGCGCTAGAAATGTCCCCTATAGTATAATAGTATAGGTAGATGGTGGCAGTCTTATGACGATGGCTCGCCTGGAACTGCACTACCACTGCCGTAAGGCAACAGTGTGAATACTGCTGTATGTCGGTTTGAAGCATGTGGTTAGGCAGAACACACTGGATAGGCAGAACAACGCGGATGCGTACTGACTCAGCACTACTAAGAGAACTTCGGAATTCGATGTCGGATGTGGATTTAACATAGGGTCCCCTGCATGTTTATTTGCTAGTAAAAAAAATGGAACGGAACATTGAATATATATTTTTAAATCTTACTGATATCAATTAATTTGGGGTTTTTGAGCACGAAACCATTTTTTAAGTGTTTTTGTCAGTTTTTTGCTTGACGCAAACACTACTGAATAGATTCGAATAGAACTTTCAGTTTAAAAGCATATGAAAAGTTTGAAAAAAAAAATCGGTACGAAAGAATAAAATAGACTGCTTTAACTTCTAACAACTATGCGCCTCATATAATTATAAAAATTTTATGTTTTTTTTTTCATATTAACAAAAAAGTTTCCTTAAGAAGCAATTACCTCTTTCCTGTTGTTTGAGTCTTGCTTGAGCTCTTTGTAGCTCACGGGTCCAAGCGGAAGTCTCAGAGAGACCCTGATCGCCACATAGTTTCACTATCAGCTTCAAACCTGTCAATTTAACTGAACGTTTATAAAATACTACGCTTATTATACGAACAGACCTCGAGAGTGTTACTAAGCATTTACGTTATATTGCACCACCGCTGCCCCTATTTCTGTCCTAAAGCAGCAGTGTGAGAACTGCTGTGTTTCGGTTTAAAGGGTGTACTTAGGCAGAAGAAACCGGACAGATTGCATAATCATTTGCTTATCTGTTAACATATATAATATTTATCAGTGTCATATTTTTAAATCAGATTTGACAATGGCCCGTTTAATGTGGGTTCAACAGCTGTAGTTAGCGTTAAATATGAAGTGCTTGTTTCGGTTAAATCTAGTTAAGGGTTAGGTTTAATCTTACGAAAGTCTTAGTGGTCACTGAATATTTGTTAGACAGCACATGATTCCGATAGTGCGTGCGAAATTAATATTTAGAATTATTTTTAAATAATACGAGTATTAGACGTTAGTTGCCAATAGCTTTAAAGGCGAAGGGAAACATCGTGAGGAAACTCGTATATCTCAGACTTCTACATAATATTCTAAATGGCACGTGTAGACTCTGCCAATCCACATTTTTCCGCATTTTCCTACACCTTTAAAAAAACATCAAACCATAACCAAAAGTTCTAAAAACTATATTACATTAAAACGTACATTGCACATTATCTGGAAATCGAGAATTTAGCTTCTTGTACAGAGCTAAAGCTTCCTGGTAGTGGCCGCTCGCTCGCAGACAACCGCCCATTAGAAGACCCCATTGTGGCTGTTAGATAAAGAAACAATTTGAAATTCCATGAAAATTTTGTTATAATCATCATCACGAAGATTCTTAACTGTTAAATTTTGGTTTATACGCTCTTTAAACTAACTAGCATGCACTAGTACACAAAGCGTGCTAATTTAGTTCATAGAATCAAATGATCATGTCGTGACAACTGTTACACTATTTTACATTTTTATGTTTCAAACAGAAAAATGATACGAGGCGTTAGTACGCGATCATAAGAGACTGCAAAACATCTGGGATTGAATAGCCGTTGCAGTTGGTACGCGAATCTTCGTCTTCGTCGTCATCCTCATCACCAAACTTCACTTTCACGTCAGGTGGCCCCTGCTTGCTCTTCTTTTCATATATAATACAACAGCAACCCATTAGTGTACCATGTACCAGTGGGAAGGGTTTAGCTGCGTCTAAAGGGTGGGAAGGGTTCATCACGTGGGCCAAGTGCAATTTGATAGATTTTTCCGTTTTTGAGAACATTATGGAAAACCCTCAGACAATTTGGTTTGTAATACACATATTTAACTTGCTAAAGCTGGAGAAGTATGCTGGAATTCAATACCGGTATCACCGGAGCGGGACGCCGATTTCCGAAACCACTGTTCAATCACTGATCTAATATAATAAATAATGCTTCACTCTCATAGCCTCGCCTTAGGATTCACTGAGTCGAGGGTGCCAGCCATAGAGTAACAAGAACTGATACCTAGAAGAGGAACATAAATCTAAATTCATCATTTAAATTTCTGCCCAGAAATTCCTCTGTACGACAAACTGGCATGTTGACCACTGTACCACACGGTCGTAATAAGTAACTTATAATGAGTAAAGATTATATAACAGTTGAAGAAGCTCACATTGTTAGGTTGCAGGCGCGCGGCCCGGCGGTAGTACTGCAGCGCCTCGTCCGGCGCCGCCTCGCTGGCCAGCCACTGCAGCGCAGACAAATCGCATGGCCACACTGCCTCTACCTATATATATATTCCAAGAGTACGAAATACTGCTTCGTATCATCACCGTGGTATCATAGCCGGTGACTGGATCGGCCAAGTGGTAAATAAGTAGATGATATGACTTAATTTATTAGTAGGCTACGTTATATTTTTCTCATCGTTTTAGTTCATCTACACTTTTATAATAGGTTTTAAAATCGTATTTAAGTATTGAAAATTATTTTGCAACTGAGTGATATGGACAATCTAGTGGTTTCTGAGCAGTAAACACTTTTAATGAATTTTAACGTTTTAATGAATTTATGTATGCTTCTTCGAATCATATTTTAAGATTTCTAATGTCACGTGTGGGCCCTACGTTGCTACTTCCAGAGGCCTAAGTTTTATTTTTATTATAATAACAGAATAGCAAACGAGCGTGCAGGCCACCTGATGTTAAGTGGTCTCTGCAGCTCATGGACATCCACAACTTAGGTTGTGTGTCGATGCGTTGCTACTCCTGAGGACTACGTTGGAATGCCTCTTGTCCGGTGTTTTATGTCTAACCACGCCCTTCAAACCGAAAACAGCAGTTCTCACACTGCCACTTTACGGCCGAAATAGGGGAAGTGATGATGCCGCCGCAGGCGAGCCTTCGATATAAGACTCTACCACCATAAAGTACTTAGTAGTAAGGTATTAAATACAAGCTGTGACCCGCGGCATCACCCACGTAAGGACCATTAATGAAGCTATACAGCCTTCCCAATAAACGGGTTGCCTAACGAACAGAAATAATGTTGAACTCGCGCTCACGTCCTGGTAGTGGTGCTTGGCGGTGTGCGTGTCGCCCAGCTCGCAGTGCAGTCGCGCCAGCGCGCACGACACGCCCGCGTCCCAGCCGCCTATCATGCTGTACCTGCACATTTACGTGAAGCTCACCACGGTATCTTAACTACTTTAAGTGAATTAACAGTTGAGATTATCCTCCCGCTCGAGATTCTAATCTCGGAACGCGCCTTTCGAAGTTATTTGCGCGTTACAAATTAATTATCACTTGATTTAACGGTGAAGAAAAACATCGTGAGGAAACCTGCATGCCTAAGAGTTCTCTGATATTATTTTCAAAGGCGTACGCAGCCCGTCATCGAGCCATCTGTGGGACTATAACGGGGTGATGATGATGATGGCGGTTATTTACATCCCGGAAGCGAAATATTTTAAAATATACGAGATGTCATTGGTTTCGGCCCGAGTTTTAAAAATCGTGTTCATTCATCTAGTCGTCGGGACTAAATAGTTCGTTTGTCTGAATATTTCGATTTTGGATACGATATAGTTATATAGTGTAGATGGTTGTGACATGCTGACAATACTAAAGTATGCGTTCCGTTCTTGTAATTTGGCTACGGAACTGAAAAAATATGTAAATAGCAACAATAGCGAAAGTGGCGATACGCACCAATGGTCGGCGGCGGCGGGCGCGGCGAGATCGCTGGAGCGCGCGCCGGCCAGACGCGCCAGGCCGGCGGCGGCCAGCGCTCGCAGCGTGGGCCCCGCGCCCGCCGCGCCGCGCACGCGCTGCCACCGCGCCTCCGCGCCGCCCGCCGCGCCGCCGCCCTCCAACGCCAGCGCTGGATGCACCGATATTCACATTGATTAATAATTGACGAAGTGAGTGATAGCTTAGTGGTTAAGCATCTCGACCCCGCTACGTTGGGTCGAGGTTCAAAACCCCGGCACGCACCTCTATTTCTCGAAAATTATTTTCAAAATTTTCGAAATTATGTGCGTATTATTAACTAATTATCACT
>DWKW01001139.1:0-13462 GCA_018250115.1 Doberes anticus
GCCTAAACTCTCTCATCTCTGAGAGAAGACCCGTGCCCAGCAGTGGGACAATAATGGGTTGATGATGATGATGAAGCGTGATAATAATTTTTACGAAAAACTTTCAAATGGACTGATGTGAAGTGTTGAAAATAATTACTTTTTAAATAAAATTGTTATAAACTAACAAATTTAGTACATTTATCATCATGATCAACCCATGATTGTACCACTGCTGGTACTTGTCTCCTCTCCCTCAGGGAAGTAACTGCAGCTAATAAACACAAACACGTCGGCTAGAAACCGCATACAAAATTAAGGGTATATTTTTATGGTGGTAGAGTCTTATATCGAAGGCTCGTCTGCGGCGGCACCACCGCTTCACCTAAGCAGCAATGGCCACTGCTGCATTTCGGTTAAAGTGTGTAATTAGGCAGAAGACAGTGGACAAGAGGCATGCCAACTTAGCCCTCATGAGTAGCAACGCAACCACATAGGTACTACCTCACATACGACTTTTGTCCTAGTTGAGATTTGATTTGGATGCCCATGGGCTGCAGTGACCACTTAACATCAGGTGGCCTGCATGCTCGTTTGTTATTCTGTCAAAACGAAACTACATTTCTTTCCTGTCGGGACTGAACCTTTCCACGGTGATGAACTTTGTAGGTACATATAAACCCATTAGGTGACTCGAAGAACTTGGAGAATTAATGTGAATATGCAATGCAGTCCACATTGGACAGGAGACGTTCCATCTTAGTTCTCAGATGTAGCCATTCATATCTATCTACACGTAAGTACAAAATCAGATATGATTTCGGTCCTGTTACCTGCTGAAGAAAATAATATTAAGTTGATTTACTTATAATAAAAAAGTAAGTACGAGCATCCTATTACAAAAGTTAAAAACGAGTTATATGTCAATTGTCATAGTCGTATCCGAACGTGTCTTGTCATGTCCGCCAATCCGCACTTGGCCAGCGTGGTGGACTACTGGCGTGGTGCCTATACCCTCTCATCTCTGGGAGGAGAGTCGTACCCAGTACAGACAATAATGGGTTGACACACGTTTGTTAATACAATTTCTGCCTCATTTTCACCATCCATTGGATTCTTAGTGACTATTTATAGACAATAATACCTACCGAAAACAAAACTGCAAAGAGCAAAATGCAATAAAAAAAAAATTGTTGAGTTTATTTTATTTTTATCTTTTGCAATTACAACAATTACCTAATTAGTTAGTATTTTCTGTTTATCATACAATATTAATATCACAAATCTACCATTTAAAAACTTTGAATCGAAGTAAAAACCACACTACACCATTTTTTAATTTACCTACTAAAAAGTTCTTAGATTCACTATTCACAACTTTGTTTGCTTTTCCTTCAATGCCTACAATAGTCTTCGAAAATGGCATCGAGTGGTATCAATAAAGCATTTAAAACTTCACAATATCTTTTATCAGTACAAAAGAAGGATTCTGTAAATCCTTTTACCTCCAAAACCTTCCGATTATGAACAGGTGCGTCACTGAAAAGGGGAGCGCTGCTGATTTCATACGCGCACAAAGCGAGCCTGTTCAAATACGTACAAAAACTTGAACAAAACTTGCACTGTGGACTGCGGCATCCATCCATCCACCCCGGGGGTACAATCACTGCGACGCTAAACAAACATTAGGTAAGCGAACGTCACGCTAAAGTCCGTTAAACTGCTCACTTAACCCTACAATAGCCATAAAGAATTACGATTAATCGCTCCACGAGAAATGCCACCGCGCGGCTAAAAAAACGTCAAAATATTGTCCGTGGCAGCGGCGCGGGGCCCCCACCGGGCTGGAAGTAGCCAATGGGGAGGCTGCGTTAGTCGCTCGCAGCCGCTTTTTGGCCAATGGTGTCGCCTAGGGCGGAGCCTCGAGCTACGCACGGCGTTTCGCCCCCAGCTAAAACCTTTTCGCCTGCAGTCGTTTACAGATAAGCCTGCGGGATGGTCGATTATTATTACATTTCGTACGCGTGATTCTGTGTTCTACGCGTTCGCCCGCGGCGGTATCGATTCGATAGTGATGTGCACCGAACACAACACATTCTGTACCTCGTAACTCTCTTTGTGATATGACACTGTGCGTTCTGTGATATGTTTGCCTTAGTATAGATAGATTACTTTACGGCATGAACCTTTACATGCAGTGCCATCGTGAGGTATGAGTGACGACTGTTTATTTGTGTTTACTTTACAGGTTCATTTATTAATATTCTGTGTTGACGTTGCTAAGTACATATAAAGAAGCTGATGAATCATGCATACATTCGTATATTTGTGTTATAAAACTACAAGAGATTGTAAAAAATTCCGACGGTACGCTCATGAAGGTATCTTAATGAGTGATGTTTTTGTTTTATATTTAATACAACTCTATAGAACGTCATATTCAGTGAATTTTAAAAATAATTACCGATTAAAAGTTCACGTAATTTTATTTTTCGGGTGCTGGAGTATACGAAAGCAATGGTTTTGGCTTATCATAAGCCAAATCGTGCAGGTCTGTCAGTTTGCCAGCTTTTAATATTAAAGGGCTGAAATAGTAAATAATTCTATTAAAATTTTAATGTAGATACCTGACCTTTCAAGTTTCAAATTTCATATAAGACTTCCATTCAGGAATTAGAAAATAAAATAATATGAAGCTTATACAGGTATAAAAGCTGTTCTTTTAATATGTTTTGTGTTAAAAAACCATTAAATCTGCTGAAGAAAGAGGGTTATTTATCTCACAAATAGAGCTTTATTCTCTTAAAAGATATCAGCATAGATAAACATCGATTTTTATTTCATTTATGCAGGCATCAAATATTTAAAATTGATCCGTACGAACTTTACTAACTTCATTAGGTACGTAAATAGTTTCCATGATAAAACATTATTCATAATTTCGCTAAGCTATAAATTTATAAATATTGTTATTGTTGTATATTAAATATTAGCCATAGGTACGTGTGTCTTTCGGGATTGCCAGAGTGACTTAGATTCATAAAACCTGCTTGCTAACTTAGATTTGTATGGACTTACGGAGATAGGAACGTAACAATCACGATCCCAAGTAGCGTCCATATTTCTAAGTTATACGCATAGCAGAAACTAATTATCGCTTGCTTATCGGTAAAGAAAACATCGTGATGAATCCTACGTATCTGAGATTTGTCCATAATGATCTGAAGTATCTGAAGTGTGTCAACCCACGCTCGACCATCACGCCGGACTGTGGCCTAAATCCAAACTCGCAGCACACAGGTAGCAGATACCACAAATAGCAGACTTATGCCCAGCAGTGGGATAGTAATAAGAGTATTGATTTTCCGTTTGCTTAAATTGTAAAATATAAAGGGAATTAATTAAAAAACAAAAAAACTGCTGGGAGAGACTACGACCCTTATTTCTTTTGTAAGGCCCGTATAGATAGATAATTTAGATGCTTTAACGGTTTATCAACTGTGATACAACATAATTTTTAAGCCAAAATTTTTACTTAGGCACCTACCTACTAGTTAGTAATCAATTATTTTTGTAGTCAAATCTTTAAAGCTATACCTATCGACGACCCGTATGGCGCCGTGGTCAATGTGCGGTCTGCCGTTCGGACGGTCCTGGGTTCGATTCCCAGCGATTCACATTTGAATGATGAATTCAGATTTCTGTACCTGGTCTGGGTGTTTGTGTGCTTGTTTTTGTGTGTGTCCATGGGACCCACGACACAGGTTAAATCCTAATGCGGGGCTGTGAGTGTAAAACGTTATTTATTTATTTTATTTATTTATACCTATTAACATTTCCTAAAAATGTTTAACATAACTTTTTTACCCAACAAATGTTAAAACAAAATGGTCATTCCCGATATTAACACTGCAACTCGAAACACGGCAAGAAACGAAGGATTCATGTTTAAAAAATTCCAACAAACGTGTAATTATCCCGCCGAGGACCGACTTACACAAAACTCATAATTACGGCAAATTATACCCGAGACATCGGATAGAAAGTGATTTGTTTTGTACTCGTACAATGTTGGAAGAATATTTTTTATTAATCTTATGTGGGAGACTATCTTTTTCTATTAAAAAATGAAGGTGGCGGAGCAAGGGGCGACACATTTTAAGGTAGAGCCTTGCGTTGAACGCTCGACTACGGCGGTACCAACGCTGCACATATTGCGGAAGCTGCACTGCCGTTTCTATTAGGCAGACTATACTGGGCAGGAGACATTCAAACTTAGTCCTGAAGAGTAACGCATCCGCTCACAGCCTCAAGTAGTCCTGACCTTTGACTAAGGTTAAGTAAGGACAGGACAGAAGTCCTAACTAAGGTCGGCTGTGAATATCCACGGACTGCACCCCATGGCCACTTAACTTTGATGTACTTATCCTATTATGTAACTGATGGCCATTAGTCGTGACTCAAATAAAATTATAATATTTCTAAGTTCGGACGCAATACGTTGCACCTTACGAATAAGTTGGAAAGCTGTTTTTGAAAAAGCCTCCCGCAACGACTAGACTAGTAAGTATGCGATAGACTAGTACCTAAAAGTTATTTCTTTATTTGATCATGATTTTTTTCCCTTTCAATAGGCTTGCGTTTTACTGCAATCTCATTTGACGTTAAGCGGGATGCGGCCTAGGATGTAGCACGCTTGCCTAGAAAATGCCTTATCACTAATTTCTTGAATACTTCAAAATTGAATATAAGTGGACCAACTATAAAGATGTAAAGATTATAGAGATTCCGTTACTGATAGCAAATAATAAGTAATTAGATTCTAACAAGAACACAACTTCTAAAAGTTAGATGGATTCTAACCATAAACGGAACGTCGACATCAGATCACTATCACTGCAGCGGTGGTGCCGCCCTATTTCTGCCGTAAAGCAGCAGTGTGAGAACTGCTGTGTTTCTGTTTGAATGGTGTAGTTAGGCAGAAGACGCTGGACAGGAGACATTTCAATATAGTCCTCTGGAATAGCAAAACATCCTACTTGGGGTTTGGTGTGGATATCCTTGGGTTGCAGTGATCACTTAGCATCAGGTGGCCTGCATGTTCGTTTGCTACTCCGTTTGAATAAAAAAAAAATTCAGGCAGAGACAAACGAGCGTACATTACGACGGAGTTAAGTTCGCATCCATACTCAAATAGCAACGAACACGGCTAGGTGTAATAAGTGTATCATCAACCCATTATTGTCCCACTGCTACGCACGAGTCTTCTCTCAGAGATAAGAGAGTTTAGGCCTGTTCCGCCGCGCTGGCCACTTGCGGATTGGCGGACTTTACATGCCTTTGAGAACATTATGGAAATGTCAAAGGCATGCAGCTTTCCTTACGATCTTTTTCTTCACTCTAAAAACAAATGATAATTAACTTGTAATACTAACATAATTTCCAAAAATTTTGAATCGTCCAAAAATTTTGAATCATTCAAAAAATGTAGGTTCGTGCCGGTATTCCAATCCTGACTCACTGGAGCGAGTGGTCGAGATTCGTAATAACTATGCCATCACTCATTTTCAGTAAAGGCTATCTGCGTAGAATTAATTTACTGTGGACATTTGTACCGTCCTTTAAAGACTCGTAATTATCATTAAATTACCTTAAATACGCCAGAGCTTGTAGTACGCTAGTAAATTGCTACTTAAACAGGGGATGACTTATGCTAATGTGATCATTAAAACTAATAATGTTTTATGAATATTGAATGGAAAATATAATTGCACTTCTCATGGGGTTAAGAGTGGCCACTGCTATTTAAAGTTCTATGTAAACTTAACAAACTTTATGTTAAAGGTTAAATAGAAGTATCAGCTTTATACATATAATCTGTAATTCGAGTAGGTGGCTTTTTGTAAAATAACCCTTAAGGAGCTTCTGAGGATCTATACTATTATATTGCTGTAAACTGTACATTGAAAATATTTTTGGAAATGTAACTGACATCGACTATTTAGAGGTTTCAGAAAACAAAACAATTTTTTCCATAATTTTTGTCTGCAAAACTACTAGAGATACTATACTACTATAGATTTCAGTGGAAATTTTATAGTTAAAATTCTTTATAGTTAAACTTAAATACAAGGTATTTTTAGAATTAAATAATGCGATGTAATTGAACAAGATCGGTAAAGTACAACCGGAAATACCTACAGTTTGACAGCTCTGTAATACGTATGCGCCATCCATAGCACCCACGACACTTCAAAGCCTAGTGTGGGGGTGAAATGATAGGTAGGTATTTATTATATTTTCGCTAGGTAAAACGGAATGTTTAAATTATATTTACTTATATTTAATTAAACGTAATGAAACCGGTATAAAACTATATTTTTTATCGTCTTAGGTAATTTAATTTAGTAACTGGACGTTAAAATTAATAGCAAAAAAACATGTTTTATGATTGCTACACAACAATCATAAAACTCTGTTTGATAACCTCAAAGGGTATTAAAAAAGCACAATAATCTCAAATGAAATGAAAGGGATTATTTCTTAAAAACAACCGAGCGAACCCATTAAGCCGCTGTCATCGCTACGTTGATAAGATTTAAATTAGCCTCACAATAACGCTCCTGTCAAATCCGCCATTAATTTCGAAATTCGAATTTTGAATTAGGAACGGGAGCGGTGTTGCCAGAACCAAGCTATTCATACGGCCATTCAGCCAGCGTTACGCTTGCGATTATTGAATGTAATTTGACAAATTAATTTCGCACCGGATGCCTTTGTGAGAAATAATAACATTTTGACTCGACTTGTCATGTCGATGTCGGTATGATGTATAAAATGTACTGCTGGAAATTGTATTTCCATCATCGTTCAGCGAACAAAAGTTTAATGATAGGTAAATGTTCAGTATATTTTATTCAAAATTCAAACAATTTATCACATTAAATTAAGCATTTTAAATGTTATTGGTTTATAGCCTTGCGAAATTTCGTTAAATGCAACGCAAAATATTCTTGTTCGATTCTTTCATATATAGTTTTTTTTTTAATTGTAACAGATTAAAAGTGTGGCTATTACATTTACCTATAACTTTATTTTATGAAAGAACTTGTATCCTGTTATAAATTTGGTGTCGCAATAGATTGTCCAAAAATAAAAGCGACATGTCATAATCTGTACCGCCCACAAACGATTCTTAATAATCAACATTCACGTCTAATTGGCTATTTCAAAATTCGATTTTCAATAAGCATTGCCGATATATTTTTAATAGGCAATAAGAGCAAGGATATAAAGAACTTGCTTGACAACTAGCGAGCTGCGATCAGCGAGTTCAGTTGAATTGAGAAAGTATATCATTCTGGAAGGAATAATGAATGAATTAGTATTTTTAGACTATATAGTCCATCGCACTGGCCAGTTGTGGATTGTGGACATTACGCCTTGTTAGAACCTTATCTCTCAGAAAAAGAATTCTCAGGTATGGAGGTTTTCTTCGATTTTTTACAATGTCGAAAAGCAAATGATAGTTAGTTTCGAATACGCCCATAACTTCTAAAAATTTGAGGTTTGTGTTTGGATTCAAACCTAGATCTGTTAAGACGGGTGACTGACTTCTAAGCTACCTGTGCCCACTACTCATGTGCCCAGATATAAAATAAAAGATCTTATCACTTTTATTTATATCGTAAATTAGTTCTTGCGCTTTGCATATTTCTTTCCTGTTAGATGATGATTTATTAAATTGATTAAAATATTTATGGAATGGTTTTTTTTTTCATTGAAGTGTTTTCAGTACAGACAACTTTTTTTTTGTATTTCAAAGTTGTAATAACTATTTACACCGAGATAACCCAATTATAGTTTCATGAAAGACTCACCAAATGCAGTGATCATAACTAAGTATTGTTTATGGAAGTTCTTTTTTAATACTCGCACTGTAAATTGTTCATCTCTTCTGTCTCGTTTATCCATTCACAGTCAGACAGGTCGTTAGGATCATTTTGTTTTTATTTTGAGTAGTGTTCCGCGGCACGGGGCAACTAAATGAGTGCGTTCTTGTTTTTCAATGTTATGATTTATACGCAATGAATTGTGAACAGCAGTTAATGAAGTATTGAGTAATGTCGCCGGTGAGCTACGGTACGGCTGTTTCCTCTCGGTTTAATGGCGGCCGGGAAATAAAACACGCCATTACGACCATCCCATCAATTTACTACTTCATTTCACTTGTAATGTTTACGAGATATTGTAAATATTCGTTTGTATCTTGCAATACTTTTGGTATTTTTATATGTGTGACACCCTCAGTGATATTTACATTTCGAACATCAATTATATGTTAGCATACAAGAAAGACTCGTTAATATCTACGTTCGGTTTTTTTTTTTTCGAATATATGAAGGGCTAGCAAATGGCATGCAGGCCACCTGATGTCAAGTGCCAGCAGCAGCCCATGGACCATTAACATAGACGTTAAAACTTCAAATGAATCGAAGTTTTATCCGAAGTGTGCGTGGATGCGAGCATTTCAGCGGGTTTCAGGCACAAACGGGTGACCGATGGTGCAGAATCTCAAAGTTTTTCATTCCTTTCGGACATGCTCTACTGTTTATATACCTTTTTGTCAACTAAGATAACTTTAGTTTTAGTACATGTGAACTTTTAGTCTATTCACTTATTTGGGCTATAGGTAATTGTTTATATTTTAAAATATCCAATATACAAGGTACTACCCAAGTTAGTTCGTCATCAACCTAAGTTCGTTTTACAAATGAATGGTCACTATATTGGTTAAAAGGTTACAACCAAATGGATAAATATAATATCACCTCATTTTGTATGTAACAGATAATAGGTTTTTTGACAAGCTTTACGAAAATATATGTAATTGTTCATTATACCATAATACATTTGTAATTTAATTAATTCTTTCTGAATTTCTCTATTTTCTGTGAAAATAACCATACATAAAAAAACGCCAAAACGCTACATGCAAGTCACGTGATGACATGATGTCGCCTGCTTTTGAGCAAACTTTTAATTGTCGAATCGTAATACGTTTAGTAACAGATAATTGGTAATTTAGGTTAGTGTCAATAAGTACGCCAAACCCCGTAAAACGCATTCACGTGGTTTGACCATGTAAATTTAATAATTTTAATCATTTTTTTTTATAAAAATCAAACTTACCTATTTTAAAAAAATATGTAGATTGCATTAGTCTAAAAAATGTTTACAGTTGGATCTAAATTTTCATTGCAGCCAAATAACCTATTAAAATTCTCAATAAAGCAAAAAATGAATTCTCAAAAAGCATATGCAACTTAGTATACCTGATAGACGTGTTTGCGATGGAAACCTCGATTTATAAGTAACGAAATAGAGATAGACAGTGAAAGAAGGAAAAAGAAGCGATATTAAAACGATGTTTAAAAATTAAAAACGTACATTAATCAAGTTCGACGTGTATTATCCCCAACCACATTCAGAGTTTTAAAATTGAAAATGGTGCCGATTGTCTTACACTCCTACTCAGGCTGTCTCATACGACAAAAGAAATTTACTGTCTTATAGTTTAATTTGTTGTTGGCAGATGTAACCTAAATTGTAATTTTACAAGATGAGGTTTAGATTCCCTCACCGCGGCAATGAAATATTATCTACTTCAAAACTCCGTTTTAATAGAGTTTTCGATCATCAAATTCGTTAATACGTATTTTTTACCGTAGCTGAGTTACATTTACCAACAAAACATTACGTACACACTTCCTATTAATATTTCACTGTCTATTTTTTCAAAGGCAATTTGTTACAGCAAATACGAAGGCATTGTGCGCGCGATACAGAGGTCAGGTTCTCGGCAATCGCTTTTCTAACCCATAACCGGAATTTATATCTCACATTATTCATATACGAGTCCGGTTGTTTTCCCCTAATTAGAATCCATTCAGCCGTACCCCATTAAAACTCGTCTAAATTAAAATTCGAATAACTTACTAACTAGACGTATAAATCACGTGCATACAGAAAGACAATAAAATATATTGTCCAGTCGGAGAATCGAGAGGCTCAATAATTAATACAACAATACGTTCACCGAGTAATTAAAATAAACTAATTTCTAAATGCGAGTTGCCGGAGTTTTATGAATGAATGGTTGTTTTTTTCGTGCTGGTAACATTTCTCATTCTCGGTCTCGCGCACTGACAGTCGGTTGACGGCGTTCTTTTTTTGAAGTGCGACTCGCAGCGGGTCGCTGGAGCAACCGTTGGCGCGATCGTCTTTCGAATTATCTCGTTTTAATTTTCGAATCGGCATCGCGCTTCCCTTTTAATAACATTATGGGGCTAGAAAATTTATTGAAAGACAATAAATACAGATATACTTCATTTCTTTGAATCTCTCAAAAGCTTAAAGATTTAAAAAGATCTAAACACAACGCATTAAACACAACTATTAAAAGCCCTAGACAGTTCGTTAATAATAGGTGACAGTAAAACTTAAATGCAAAAGGAAGATTAAATTCTATTTTCAGTTACTTACTGAACACTAAATTGTGATTTTATTCACCTCTTAGATATACCTAATTAATTAAATTTAATCATGTTTAACTTCAAATAGGACGCAAGATCAATGTTATAATTTATTAGTCACAAGTGCGTTGCTACTTCTGAAATAGTATAATAATTAAAAACATTTAGCATTAACAGAATTAAATCACGCTTGTATGTCATTATGATACCTCATAAACTATTATGAAAATTTACTGCAACCACATGATTACTCCTATAAACCGAATTCTTCTAACCGCCATAGTTCCAAAAATCCAAATTTTCAAATCCTTTCTCACGCTAAACAACATTGAACTCCCACGAATTAGGCTAAGGATTTTTATTTGCGGCAGCACTGGATCGGGATGAGCGAATCGGCGGCCATAATAACAGCGTGCAATGGAATTTGGAAAAGGAATCAGACGCAACCGCGTGCACAGTAGCAATAACATGCAATTTAAATGTTTCAAATTTCGAACACGTTTATTTTTAAACTTGCATTGCGTGCTTGCAGCTGGTAAAGTATCAGACATACTTAGGGCATGAGACTGGATAGAAATAGCAGCCATTATATTATGTAAAAAAGAGACAAAGTAATGACGAAAAATGTAAATGTTAATTAATAAAACCCTTACGAAAATACCTAACTTAACCTAAAAAAAGCTCGTACCCATCTTGAAGTTATATCCTAGAGCTCTCCGTAATAAACGGACTATCGATTCCAAATAACTTACTAAACAATGCAATTACCTATAATATTATAGATAAAATAAGGTTATAAATGCAATATTTTTTTCGGCCATGACGTCTATTGCACTATGTCAAAGGTCGTTTTCTAATAAAAAATCGAGAAATGGACACAATAAATTTTTAGTACACGACGCTTTCTGTAAGGGCGATGCTAATAGATATATGGAATGACAGGCAATTCCATCAGTTTTTCGTAAACAGTAAAAACTTATAGCAGGAATTCTGATCCAAGTTTTATAGACCATTGGAATCGGTTGATTCATTCTAATGATATCATACAACAAAATTTTGTTTACATACCTACTTACAAGCATACACACATACATACTTACGACCGGACATCCATCCAAAATAATTACAAAAGCTTCGTCAAAAAACGGGCCGAAAACTGTAACTTCGTTTTTTCTTTCATTTTAAATATTCACAGGTCATTTTTAATGTCCTGATAAAATCATGGCGTCTTAAAATGTTACCTTTGTATTTTGTTGTAAATATATTAGAAGAGTAGCAAAATAAATAGTCCATGCAGCCCATATATATTGGTCACATACCTATATTTTGTAGCAGCAATACTAAACTTCTAATATTGTCACCGTCGTCTTACAGGTGTGTCCCCAGCTTTACGTGCTCATTGAGATTAAAAATGTCATTATATGTTTTTTCTGCGAATGTTGTTATTGAGACATGTTTCATTATTTTTTTATGGAAATACAATTACGGTATGATCAATAACACTGCTTAACAAGTGCCATCCTGCTCACGAGGGATCTTTAAATCAGATGCAACTGTTTAATATAGTAGGACGACTAATTAAGCATCTTTACTTTGCTACTATTGCTGTCACTGCTAGTAAATTCGAATCATTAGAATAGAATCGAAGATGGCGGCCAAACTCATGCTATGCTATCTCACTCGCACCGTATTCGCGTCTTTGACAGATTTGTGACTGAATATTCTTTTGAAATAAGGAGCAGAATTTTTTATTAGTTATAAATTTCAGATTAGAAATGTTTTTTTTTATTATCAACACAGATTTGTACATACACACACAGGCATCTAATGTCCACTTGGTAACAGTTACAACTCTCCCAGTATTTCGGGTGTCTCCCGGATTTGGGCTCTGAAAATTAAAATCTCCCGGCTCCGGAAGGAATTTAAAATAAACAAAATTCTCCCGGAATAACAGGTTTCTTGAAAATAACGACTTGTACTTTCGATATGTTCGAGGACTAAGAGCGCCGAAAATCAAATTAATTCAAGTTTAAGCATTTAAAATGAAAACTCTGCCTTGGTACTTGTACTTTTTAAACAAAATTATGCAAATTTTTAATACATCGAAATACAGAGTTTTTTAGATTTTCCAGTTCTAGACCCCATTTTAAAGACGGTACGTTCAAAAGAAAAATATAAGTTTAAAATAAAATAAAAGTTTATGAAAATCAATGTTTTTTTTCTTCTCCCGGATTTAGGTAGCCAAGAGGTGGCAACCCTAGTCATAGTATGTGGTGGATGGTGATAGTATTCTGTATACACTGGCAAGGAAGCTTTCCGACTTAGTAGCAACAGATCCACGTACAACGTCATATAAAACTTGCACGCCTATTTGGTATTCGACAGAGTGCAATAGTCCAAACTGTTCCCATATCTGAATGTCTATGCCCTGGATATTTATTAATGCCCAGAATACATATGCCAGAATATACATACGAGTATATGCCAAATATTGATGTTGGTTGATGACTGCTTCAAATTAAAAGCCAACTCCCTATCCTATCCATTTCATATATTTTTAATGTCTACTCTTATTTTCTTACCGGAAGACATGACACCTTCAGATTTACAACCATCAATTATAATAATAGTGTGTTTGCTCTCTTTCTCGTCTATAGCTATATCCCTTTCATTTATTGAAATACAATTTATTGAATATCTGTGGTTCGAATATATATTGTATAGTGGTATTATAAATGTATTCTAATGTTAAATGTTAGTTTTGATGGTGGTAGAGTCTTATTTCGAAAGCTCGTTTGCGGTGGCACCATCGCTGCCCCTATTTCTGCCGTAAAGCAGCATTGTGAGAATTGCTGTTTAGGTTGGAATTGAGTCATCATCATCATCAACCCATTATTGTCCCACTGCTGGGCACGGGTCTTCTCTCAGAGATGAGAGAGTTTAGGCCA
>DWKW01001140.1:0-13458 GCA_018250115.1 Doberes anticus
CGTCTGTCTAGCTTGCCGAAACGTTGTACCACCAGTTTGAACACCGTTCTTTTCAGAGGTAGAGTTGAAATGTAGGGATACTCCCAGTATTACTTGGTGCCCTGGTAACCTGGACACCGCTCAGTACCTTATTGGCTTTAAGCGAGCTTTTGAGCTGCGTCGAAAACCTACTAGTAAGAGTATCCACATATCCCTCTGAATAGAAGACGGCATAATGGTGAAGCTATGGAGTTCCAAGCGGTTAATAGCAAACGTGGCAAGGAGTTAAATAACTTGTAATCATTACTTTTGAAAATTAATCACGTAAGGGACCGAGCGAGGGTGCAAAAGTTCGTAAGGAGTGAACAATCACGCATAAACGGCTGAATGAATTTCAATGAATTTTGGCACACAGACGAGTGAAATTGTTAAATAACTCACAAAAAAATTTAAACAAAGGATTCTGATTCTTCATTTCCATTTTTTTTTCCTTTCCATTTTTGTACTAAAGGCCATTGATCACCACGCGGGCCAAATGACGATTGGCCGACTTGAGATGCCTTTGAGAATGTTTTGTAGAACTACCAGGCATGCAGGTTTCCTCCCAATGTTTTCCTCCGCCGTTAATACGAGTGATCTTTAATTTATAATCCGCACATAATTAAGAAATATTTATGAATAATAATTCCGAAATAATAGAGGTGCTTGCCAGGATTTGAAGCCCGACCCGTCGGAGAGGGAGGTCGTGATTCGTAACCACTAAGCTATCACTCAACAACAAGAATATAAATCATATTAATAACACTCTTAAGTAAGATTAAACGCTTTAATACTGTTGATTGGAATTTTGCTTCTGCGTAACGGGATAGTCTTAAATGAAGCACTTGAATTAATATTTTACAGTCAAAACCTTGTCTGAAGTAAAACGATGAACGATAAGCGATGCGAAGCGAATATCGATCGCATTGCAACATATTTGCGGTTTGTTTTTCATCGAGGAATAATTGGTAAAGGTTGACATAAGACAGATTTTTTTTACATTTGTAAAGAGTAACAAACGAACATAACTCCTCCTCTAGATGTTAGTCCTGGGCTCCAGCCCATGAACTTCCACATTCAACTTGAAAGACGCCAAAATTACACCTAAAGTTTATTTATTTATTTATTAGGTTCACCAACAGTTTTTACATGGTTTTAGAAATACTTAACACTAATATAACATCTTATGCTACATGTAAAACCAATAACAGGTAAACACAGCTTACAAGTTGTACCTGGATGTGTTGCTACTATGTTTTAGTATCAAACTACGCTAGTGTTTAGTGTCTAACTACGCTAAATATTTTATTTCTGTCAAATTCATTCAATTCGCTTCCCTTAGCTTATTCTAAGCCTAATCCGTAAGTACGAATGCTAAATAATATTGTAAATGAGAAATTTTGGGAAGATGTTTTAATTTTTGTTACTAAATCATGTGTTTATCGTTGAACGTATTTGTATGAAACTTGTCACGTAGATAGACCGTGTCCTGTATAGAAACATAAAAATTAATATCCCGGTGATGCGCTCCCGTGAGACACCAGTTCAACTTTAATATTGCCTAATAACATCACTTTAATAAACTGAATATATCAATAGATGGCGTTGCACGAGAACTTTGTATTTATTAAAAGAACATACGTTTATTTATTCTAATTCCACGCCTACGAAGTCTCGAGCGTCATCAAGTACTGCTATGCTGCAACTGCAACTCGTTGCTAATATAATAATATAAATCTCGAAATTGATGCCATTTATAATCTTTTTGTTCAGAAATAAAATAATATCACAAAGTAAAACAATTTACGACATTTATTATACTGTAAAAATATATAAAGAAAATATATATCAATTTTACGCACGAGTCCGATGTTTGATTAATAATTTCAATAAAAATTTAGTATTCAACACAAGAAATAACTTCATTACTCCGTTCTCTCTGTTATCCATATTAATTATATCCCGTACAAATTTCTAAACAAAACGAAAATTTTAGTTAGGTACTTACTTAGGGATGCTTGTTCACAGTTGATTTATATTATTTTTTATTATTATTGTTAACAGAATAGCAAACGTTCATGCAGGCCACCGGATGTTAAGTGGTCACTGCAGCCCACGGACACCCAAATTAAAACTCAACTAGGAGAGAAGACCTATCTGAAGTAGTAGGTAAGTGGATGCGTTGCTACTCCTTAGGACTAAGTTGGAATGCCTCTTGTCCAGTGTCTTCTGCCTAACTAGACCCTTCAAAGAGCAGTTCTCACACTTAATTATTAATTAATTCGTTTTATTAAATTAGTTTCCTGTGCAAAAAATGTTAAATAAATGAATGAATAAAGTAATGTTTGTTCCTCAACTGAATTATTAAGAAGATGAAATTAAGAAGGAAGGTAGGAATGTGAAATATCCGTCTTAAATATTTAAGACGAGTAAATTAGACATAAGATTGCTACCAGGGTTTTATTAAAGAAAACAATTTACTTCTTTTTATCTGGCTATGTACGAGCACTAGAAAATCCCGTCTAATCTTCGATCTATTCAACCATTTGTCTTATAGAGACTTGGACCTAAGTTCTTACGGACACTTATCACGGTTATCTCTTTAAGCTCAGTATCACGATATAACTGTAGACTGGACGTTTACAAGCGCATTCGTTTAACAGATAAATATACCGGATTTGACCCAACGTAGTGTTTAAAAGATTGTTAGAAAATTTTGAAAGACTTCAAAAAGTCTTTTAAAAGCTGTGCTGTATCAGGGACAGCAGAAAGTATTAAATAATAAATGTATTTACGTTCCATTACTTTTTATTTGAAGTCTTTCTATTTGAGGGAATTTTTAAAAGGTTATGTATATAAACATATTTATAGAGATCATAACCATCTGTTGGGCAGCTGTTTCGTCTCAGATATGTAAGGTCATAGTCTAATTCGTTGATCAAGTACGGATTTGTGAACATCATGGAGAACTCAGGCATGCTGGTTTCCGCGCGAGGTTTTCCCTCACTATTTAAGGAAGAAAACATCCAATAACTTTGAAAAAAATTATGTGTATCCTAACCCGACTCACTGAAGCGGGAGGGAAAGATCCTAAACCATCAGGTTTTCACTTCTCCTCGTCATTAGGACGATTCAACATAAATATAACCGAGATCTGATCGAAACTTCATATCGGATATGAAGAACGGAACTCATCAAGGAATCTTATCATCGATACTTGCAATCGTTTTGTAACATCAACTTTAGTAGATAGATTTAATCTTTTGCAATATATTGCACTCACGGTAACTAAATAGATAAGAAAATTTGCTTTCCCGAGATTCAGTACTCATTTAAAGAGTAATATTCGCCGTGCCTAATACACCATACTTACTGATCTTATATAACATAATAATATAAAAATTCTGAAATAGATTGTTGTCAGACAAATATATGGTTATAAACATTTTGAAGATATACGTGAAGAAGAATATATCTGTGACTACACCGTCACAAGTAAAGGAACTGTATAATTAATTAGACTTCGTCTGGTTTGTGGATCATAAACGACATCCCGACGCGTTGTTATTGCTGCTAAATTGTGGGTAAAACGTTGTATTATCTTGGAAGCAATTACAAAGATATTTGTACCATTTTGTTACTGTTTTATTGTCTATGGTTCAAACAAATTGGGTCATAGTGGAGACATTTAGAGTAACTCAGGAATTGCTATACGTATTTTTACATCTAATCTGCATTTGGCTGGCGTGATTGACTATGGCTGACCTATCTCATTTCGATGGGGAGATTCGTGCGCAGCAGTGGCACAATATAGTGGTACAATTATAAGAAAACTACAAATTTTCCCAACGGTCTATCTAAAAGTGTTTTAAGGACATTAAAAGTATGGAGTGGGGAAAGGCTATCTATGGAACGTATCAATATTAACCCTGTGCTTTTCCCACAGGGCTCGTTGGCTAGCATGTAGTCCCCTTTCCTTGTCCCCCCTTATTAAGCACAGCAGTTTGCCGCTGCAACAACCATCCCAGCAATTAGAGCCCCCACTCTGACCGCTTGTGACTCTGACCTACGTGCCCCGTGCTACTCAGAAGTGCAGAATGCCTTGCGGTCAGTTATTCGCCACCGCTTAATAGTTAGTTGGTAAGTACCTGGTACTTCCTTTTTAGGTTACCTGTAGTCCACTAACTAACTGGACACCCGATTTTTATATGAAAGGTAATTAGGCAAACAGATCGTTTACCTTCTGGCGAGTTTTGTTAAATTAAGATTAGATTTTATAAGTGGATATAAGTGGATATATCATCAAGAGCAAAACGCGTTGTCAATCTTGAAGAACTCTCATAAGGTCTTTTTTAAGAACCCATCTCATATCATCTCATCGTTGCCACAGAGGAAGCTTACTAGCATATTCAAAAGCTTCATGTTTGTGGCAAAAACGAACGCGAAAATCAAACAGTTGACGACTTCCACGTGTCGCTTTAAGTTAAATTTTTATCTTCGTAGTTAAAAATCAACTTACCTTGGTCTAGAGGAATGAGTGTAGATACGGTCGAGTTCCTCCAGCATACGGATGGCATCAGCCATGCTGTGAGGACCTTCCTCGCGGGCCTCGGCTAGGCAGACGATGGCCAGCACCACGGCTACGGCGACTGCGATCCTCTTGCTTAGCATGGTTCCTTAAACAAAAATTGCTAGGTAAGAAAAAGGTGGTACAGCCTTTCCTCCAAAGGTCTTATCCTATGGCACCACTACCTACTAGAATTATTTCTGCCTAAACTCAGCTTGTTAGGAATGTATGGCGCCTACCCGTATGTCGCCGTGGTTATCGTGCGGTCTGCCATTCAGAGGATCCTGGGTTCGATTACCAGTGGGGCAAAAATTTTAACTTGTATTGTTAACCTGTTGATTTCTTGTCTGGGTGTTTGTGTGCTTGTTTCTGTGTGTGTCTATGGCACCCACGATACAGGCTAAATCCTGCTGTGGAGCTATGAGTGTGAAACGTTATAAAAGTCGAAACTCTTTTCGAACTAAAGTTCGCCAACTTAGTCCGTAATAGTAGCTTAGCTACTCTCACGTATGAACCCCGACATGACTTCTATACCATTCGTGGTTGGATCTGAATGTCGATTGAATCATATTATTCAGAGAAGTGAATGTTAAGTAACAGTGAGCCTCGTTTGCTAGTATTTTAACACATAGGATCTGAATGTCGACTGAATCATATTATTGAGAGAAGTTAATGTTAAGTAACAGTGAGCCTCGTTTGCTAGTATTTTAACACATAGGATCTGAATGTCGATTGAATCATATTATTCAGAGAAGTGAATGTTAAGTAACAGTGAGCCTCGTTTGCATGTACTTTAATACATAATGTAAAAGTTTTTAGTTAGTATCGCTAAAACAGTTGTAAAGATTCACTTTCGCGCTGCCCGCTGAACTTAATACGTACAACCTACGTCAGTATTTTTTACTGGAAATGTAATAAAATATAAGTGAGTTAAGACGTTTATCGTATAAAATACGTATGCGTAAACAAATACAAATAAACAGTCAATACTTTTTACTTCTTTTTTTAATCATTGATTTCGTTTGTACTTGTAACAATATATTTTTAAAGTCAAAATTAATTTGTCTTTTTTTTATTAACTTTGTATTCATTTTCGGCAACATTCGTTTTATGCTACCGTAACTCAAATGAAGAATCGGGTGTCCATTATATTTTCAATTTGGTAGAACATAATCAATTACAGCATTCTAATATTCTCTCTCAACTAAATCAAGAAAGTTAAAACTTATAAAACCATTTGTAAATTTTTACCATCAAGTCTTATTTGGTTCCGTAATTATGACGAAGTACGTCGACCTTGTGTTGAAATTACATCAAAAACTTTTATTATCCTTTTACGTGTTTGCTATATGACGGACAGGGGATGAAAATATTCTGACAGCTTTTTCCTCTGAGCTTGTTAGAATGTAATTCATGAAATCCCTGAGACAAACATGTTTTCCTGTTACTCGAGTACAAATCAGAGAATTAAAAATACGGAAAGAATTTTTTCGATCCGCGTTCATTAACTTATTTGGTCATATGAATTTACCTTTTGTTATGTCACCGACAAAGGATGACATTATTCTGACTTTTACTCTGAACTCAAAGGACGTGAAAATGAAAGTGACAAACATATTTTCCTGACATTATTATTATTAAATAACAGAATAAAATTCGTAATCATAATCACATAATCTAAATTCGTCATGTACATTTTTGCCCTGCTGGAAATGGAATCTAGGGCCCTCCAAACAGAACTCAGCAAAGTAAATAAAATCAAACATTAAACGTTTTAACATTAAAACGATCATTTATAATTTGGTTCATTGGACAATTATGTTCAGCTTAACATATTCAATACGACCTGACATTATTAGATATTTGATTTTTGCTCTAAATTTTATCACGATCCGTCAAAAACTTTAGCCGTTGTCGTATTACTGAGTATTATATTAACAATAATATAAAAAAAATCTGTTAGCAATCAAAAAATAACTTATTAATTCACAGATTTTTTAAACTTCAAGTTTTTCCGGCCGTAGCCGTGTGAATACCGCCACACACATTTCGCACTGAAATCTATACAAAAATCCCAGTTAATTATTAGTATAATGATACGAGGATAATGTGTTTTTTTATGTAAATAAGATTGAGAAACAAGCATACTGGCCACCTGATGGTATGTGGTTACCATCATGGTCACCATCGCCTTTGGACACATGCAACACCAGAGGGATCACACGTGCGTTGCTCGTCTTGTAGCACCAGTTTTAGACTCCTCTTGAAGCTCTACATGTTGAAGCTGGATGAAAATGCCCCAGTAATGTGTTCTCTATAGTTATTTAAGGTTAACGTAAGATGGATCATGAAAAACTGATGCGAAAACAAAGAACGGTAACAGAAATAGTAATCTAGTGTGTACAAGACATCTGACTGGAAAAAACAAAATCAAAAGTTTTCTAATCAAGAAATATAAACAGAAAACGCAGACGTATTCCGAAACTCAATTAAAGTTCTCTAAGAATGGACAAGGTGATTCTGAATCTGTAAAATATTATAAACCCTATCTTTTGTTTTCATTACACCGGTATAAAAATTTCGCAAAAAATATAGAGGGCTTGAAAATTTATTCGTAACCACTGAGAAGCCATTAACGCGTTTCCGTCTTCCAGGAGTATCTTAAGACCTTTTTCGAAGAATCCGTAATATTGAGCAGACATCAATATTCATGGATAAACAACGCTTCACATTCATAGTCCCACACTAGAATTCCCAGCGTAGTGGGTTCCACACACACAGAAACGAGTTGTTCAAGTTAGCGAATTAAAAGTTTTGTCTTTGTAATTTGTATGAGCCAAGTTCGGAAAGGAAAAGGGCGACGCAGGGCGAGCGGGGCATCAATGTGCAACACGTTACTATCCAAGTTTTAATGTACTACTTAGAATAACTAGGAAACTGAACGTAATTTAATTAAATATTAATGATTTTTTTATACACTATTTAGTCGGGTATAAAACTTGCCAAGTTGTAAATTTTAATACGTCATACAACGTAACAAATATTATTTTAAGGTCAATTGAATACAACGTGTATAATATTGGTGTGTCTTAAGCAACTGGTATGTAAATTTATATCCGTACAGACGTAACCATAGACCCGGACAGGATACTCCGCTCGTTTTCAGTAATGACAAGAAACGTGGATGCATCTCGTTTCGTACGAGCTATTTGATGTCTACCAGGTAGACGTTTCACTACAGGATAATAATACATACGGGCGGTATGATACATGGACATGAGTGAGGTAAATGGAGACTACACTCAAAGGATGTTTCAATTAGGGCTTCGTCAAGATGAAAGACGGTAACTGTAGCTCTGTTAATTGTTACGTACAATTACTTAGAACATTGCAATTCAATTTCGTGAAGCGAACAAAGGCTAGCGTAAACAGGCAATATATTTCTTTAAACGTGAAAAAAAAAATTAACATATGAAAGGTATTTTTGTAGCATCACCATCGACCCGCTATTGTACCACTGCTGGGCATCGGTCTACTTTCAGAGTTGGGAGGCCGTAATCCACTATGCTGAGAACTTAAGATACCTGCACTCATATAAGATAACATTATGGAGACATCTGATACATGCCGATATCATCACGATACTTTACTTCGCCGTTAAAGCAGCTGTTAATTATTTTCTTTTTTTTCATTCAAACGGAATAGCAAACGAGCATGCAAACCACCTGATGTTAAGTGGTCACTGCAGCCCATGGACATCCACATCAAACCTCAACTAAGTCGGAAGCCCTATCTGAGGTTGTAGCTATGTGGATGTGTTGTTGCTCCTGAGGACTAAGTTGGAATGCCTCCTGTCCAGTGTCTTCTGCCTAACCACACCCTTCCAAACCGAAACTCACACTTACACTGCTGCTTTACAGCAGACAAAGACTTCGACATAAGACTACCACCATCAATCATTAATTTCTAATACGCACATAGTTTCGAAAAGTTGAGGTACCCGCTGAGGTTCGAATACTGTACGAATAAGAAACGTGAATGTTTTAATGGCAATAGTCTTAGTTTGTGGCAGCACCACCGCCACCTATTTCTGCCGCAAAGCAGAAACTAGCACTGCTGTATTGTTAGATATTTCGGTAATCTTCGGTAGACAGCACTGGACATGAGGCGTTCCAACTTTTTCCGCGGAAGTAGCGATATGTACAACCTCAAACAGAATTTCAATCTAATTTGAGGTTTGATGTGGATGGGCATGGGCTGCAGAGACCACTCGATGTAAGGTTAAAAAGTAAGACTACACGTGCCTCGGGCACAAAGGCTAGGCGGTCAATAAATGTACCTCTACATTTCTGCTCCGTAGTAGAATAACTACTGCGATATAAGGATAAACTCGAGCCACTTTTATACTTAAACAATCACAGTACTTTATTCATTAAGGCGTGGAAGTTTCATACAAGTTGTCCATCTTACATTATTGTCAGTAAACCACTACTCAAACGCGCCAAGCTGAAAGTCAAACGCAGTCCAGACCATCGATGTACATAATACTCGTTTCTCTTTTTAATAAAGTGAGATTATGAAATTTTACTACTTTTCTTTATAAAACGGGTGAGATTAATACGGCAGTAAGAACAAAAACTTACCATCATCATCATCCACAACACCAATATATTATTGACCCACATCTGGGCGCGGCTCTCACATGTCTTTCAGAATATTATGGACGACAGTCGGACAAGCAGATTTTCTCACGATGTTCCCCTTAACCATTAAAGCAAGTGACAATTAATTTGTATGACGCACGTAACCTTTAAAATTAGATGGTGGTACGTGCTGAGAATCCCGACGCACCGAAGCGGATGGTCGAAATTCTTAACCATTAGGCTATAGCGAGTGATAGCCCAGTGGTAGGTCGAGGTTCAAATCCCGGCACGCACCTCTATTTCACGAAATATTATCTATTATAAATTTTCGAAATTATGTTCGCATTATAAATAATTATCACTTGCTTTAACGGTGAAGGAAAACATCGTGAGGCAACCTGCATGCCTGAGAATTCTCCATAACGTTCTCAAAAGCATGTGAAGTCCACCAATCCGCACCTGGCCAGCGTGGTGGACTATGGACTAAGTATCTCTGTAAGTAGTAGTAATCTCTGAGAGAAAACAGCAGTAATTACAATAATGGGTTGATGCAAAGGCAAGCACTGTTCCTGATATGTGTAGTATATATTTATTTGCGTAGATATTACCTTCTAAATTCTGTTAGCCATAACAGCACCGTGCCTGGCTTCAATATAATAGAAACTCATACCAATCATTTGAAACAATTTAAATACAACCATCATTTACCCAAAATTTTAGTAATTATGTAAAAGTTTCGAAATGTAGAAATGAAAAATTTAAAAGTTCTAAGGTTTATATATGTCATCTTCGTGAAAATTTAAAATAGAAATATTAAAGACTGAATTCTAAAAGACTACCACCCGAGTAAAATTATCAAGATGTCACACAGTTCTCTAGAAAAAGCAAGTCAAAGACTTGCAAGAAATAAAGGAAAAATATGCATCTTCTTTTATTCTGAAAATACTACTTAGAAGAAAACAGATTTAAAGGAACTGATATCTATAGATAACCTTGGATGACGAACGATGTCTTTGATCTAAGATAGCTTTAAAACGATGGACGAGCGAAAATAAAAGCACCACCACCTGATGTTAAGTGGTCATTGCAGGCAATGGACATCCAGATCCATTCTCAAACAGAACCGAAGTTCTATCAGAGGTCGTACGGATGCGATGCTACTGAGGACTCAGTTGGAAAGAGGAAGCATTATCTTCTGCCTAACCACACCGAACCGAAACTGGTATGCCTCCTGGAAACACAGCAGTTCTCACACTGCTGATCTACGTCAGAAATAGGTGCAGCGGTGTTGCCGCGCGAGTCTTCGAAATAAGACTCTACCACCATTAGTCTAAGAAAATAGCATCATTGTACAACAAAGTAAAGTATTTTACAAGCACTTATTCGATCAGCTGGTATTCTGGTATTTTCGAAAATCCATAAGTTGAGGAGAAAACAGTCGTAAGAAGGAAGTAAAGTGTAGGTCGATATAGTAGTAGCTTATTTGCGAAGTGATTTGTGTCAGTACTTTTAGTTTCTTTAGAACCAAATACATTTTTGTATTGAGATTTCACATCCCGATAAAGATAATTCCATCTTTGGTAGTTTAAACCTTTTTGAGTTTGTGTACCTAAATCTAGTAAGCGCAATAATAGTACGTACGAGAAGGAAGAAGTCCCTAGTACAAGCAATCAGATGCTACGTTACGGGATCCTTAGGTCGTGTCATGCTGGCACTTTATTTTCGCTCCATCAACAAACAATACAGAACAAAAGATACACAAGTATGTTCTTATGTACTTACCTTAAGAACACCAAGTCAAACAAAATTTTATTGTCTTCGGTGAAGACTTGTTCATAAGCGCTTGTTGCCGGTCGAAATTTAATATCGCTTTGGTTTCTGTAATCTTTTTTATACTTTTATGTTGAATAAGACTGCTTATATATTTATTGCTCGTCAAAACATTTGTAAATTTTCATAAAAATACTCGACTACCGACAGCCTCCTACACTACCTATCTAGACTAGAATTTATATTCTTCCTTAAGGTACATATTACAAAAAGTCTTGCTGATAAAAAGAAGGTATATATACCTACCTCATATATGAGGTATATTTAGTTAGAAGTAATATTAGACTGATGTTAGCACCTGTCGGAAAAGCAGACTTGAAAATAAAAACTATGGCCAAATTGTGCCGATTTTTTTTATCCTCTAAAATCTTCAATTTTAACGATAAATTGTTAATGTTATACCCTTACATGTTTGAAGAAAAAAAAGGTTTTTGATAAATTTTTAGACAAATATGAGTCATCGCCATTTTAAAAATGTGTGCCAGAATTGCCGAATCGAATAGTTTTTTTTTATATATGTATATACTTCAAATTCATAGCCCCAGACTAGGATTCCGTGTGTCCTGAGTGCCCTGAACAAATCTAAATTCGTCATTAAAATTTCTGCTTCGCTAGCAATCGAACCCTTTGAATGGCAAACCGATATTTTGACCGATGGGCTACACGGGTCTTCAACTTTAAAGCTTTTATTAAACAGTTGATTTGTGTCAAAATTTATCAAGATCTGTCAAAAATTCGTGTTGCAACATTTCGTTACTTCCCATTATGTCTGATTTGTCTATAAATTTTCAATAAAGATATTTTTTTCAAAATGCCTGTGATCTTAGCACGAACATCAATTTTTATTCAATTGAACGACCGTCCTTGAATTGTATAGGTATTCGTCGTGCTATCAACCTATCATACTATATCAAGCCCGGTTTTAGTATTTATCGCCTGTCCCTGGGCAAAAGATATACTGGAACATTTCCTTTATTTACACTACTATGCAAATGGAAAAAGAAAATTCGTCATATACTGTTTCAGACCCTTCGAGACTCACTTTGGTAAGCTACGGTCGACCGGAGGACTATTAATCTCGAAAAGCAATATTTGGACCCTACAGGAATATCCACGTAGAGTTTGAATGTGTGTCTTTATTTCATGGTTAAAGATACACAAAGACATATTAGGTACTGTCTGGCGTTGAGACGATTATTTTTTTGTCGACTTACAAGAGGAGATGCTTCTTAATTCGATAAATTTATTACAATTGCCAGGATCGGCAATTTTTAAATCAATGTCGTGTATTATTCCAAAGTTAATTGCAGTTTGGAAATAGAGAACGGAATCTCAGAAATAGGTAATTTCTATAGTTTTCGCGATATCATCAACCTATTATTGTCCTACTGCTGGGTATGGGTCTTCTCTCAGAAATAAGGGTGCTTAGTCCACAGTCCACCACGCTGGCCCGGTGTGGATTGGCGGATTTCGCATGCCTTTGAGAATGTTATGGAGAACTCACAGGCATACAGGTATCCTCACGATGTTTTCGTCCCTTAATTAGAAAACAGTATCGAAATTGAGAGATGCGTGCCGGAATTCGAACCGAACCCAACCCACTGAAACGAGAGGTCGAGATTCTTAACCACTAGGCTATCACACACTACATACGAGTACAAGTACGTATGATCTTGTATGTTCACCACCATTACATTATAAGTGTAGCGAATATAGCTTTCCAGTTGCCGTTGCAAAATTAAACAGAGAGAATATAAAATTATAAGATATAGCTCTTTTAAAAGAAAAGTAAATATTTTAACTTCTATTCTTAAACTCTAAGAGATCAGACTCCGGAAGTATCGCTGATTATAGAGATCTAATATCCTGAACTTGTTTCTGAACTAAAGCTAACACGGAAAACGCTTAAAAATGAGAAAATTGAATTTATAACGTAGCCTATTTCTTTTAAAAAGCAACTGTCCACATTTGTACCGGTTGTTTATTAAAAGCAAATTTTAATTTGAAATAAAAAAAAAAACAAAAAAAAAACTGTACATAGTCATTTCTTGTAGCTTAGTAAAATAATTAGAAAAAAATCTTTACTTCATTTTTATTGCAGGAGTAACAAACGAGCATGCAGGCCATTTGATGGTAAGTGGTATCTGCAGTCCACGGACAATCCAACCTTATACAGATCCGAAGGCCTATCTGACGGGGTACGTGAATACTTCGCTGCTCCCGAAAATTAGGTTGGAAGGTTCAATGTATTCTGCCTAACCATATTCTTGCATTGCTACTTCTGAAGACTAAGTTCGAATGCCTCATGTTCAGTTTCTACCTAACTTCCCTACTACCCTTCAAACCGAAACACTGTGTGAGAACTGTTTCTCACACTGCTGCTTTACGGCAGAAATTGAT
>DWKW01001141.1:0-13458 GCA_018250115.1 Doberes anticus
CCTCAGGTGTGGATGTCTATGGGCTGCAGAGACCACTTAACATCAGGTGGTCTGCATGCTCGTTTGCTATTCTGGTAATATAAAAAAAATATATGTATATAATATTTCGGGGGATAGAGGTTCGTGCCGGGATTTGAACCTCGACCCACCATAGCGGGGTCGAGCTGCTTAACCACTAGGCTATCACTCACTCCATTTATTTACGAATTTTTGAAAATGCTTGAATATTAAATAAAGTTGTATTACATTTGTTTGAAAATCAATTACAGATTTAGTTGTACAAATTATAAAATTTTATCAAAGACGTGTTTACCCTAAGCCTTTTAAAAAACTTGCTTATTAAAAAATATTCTTACATGTCTCGAATTATGTGTTTTAAGTATTATTTATGCTAAGCTATTGAAGTTCGAGTAACGTATGGTCCATATAGTTGAATTTGGGAGCGGCAGCATCGATGTAGGTATCTCGCGGCGGAAATAATGACTACCGTTCTGTAATTGGAACGGGCCGGCGCACATCGACGAAGGTATGAGGTTATTTGCGTATGTTTTGGGTCCGTTAGTCAGGTAAATATCGGTCATATGGTATTTTGTTTTCAATAAATGTTGTTAATATTCAAATTTATGTAATCTGCCAATTTGTTGTACCTAAAACAATTTTTTGCGCATAAGTTTTATTATAATGTTTTAAATATGACACGGAATCGATTAAATAAAGCTATCTGATTTCAGGCCCTGTTTTTGTTTAGTTTATGAACGCTTATGCTTGTAATAATGTTTAAGTTTTTTCCTATATTGACAAAATCAAACGCAGAGATCTCTAAGAAACTTCAAAATATCTAATAATTTAGTTTCAACACGTTGTAGTGCAAAAGCATTTGCGAAAATCCAAATGTGGGTTACATGTCTTTCACATGGTTTTATTTCAAACCTATGATAATAAAATTGTGTATTTTTCGTGACTTATTATTAAAAGTTTTTTTTATGTCAAAGCTAAAACTACTAGAGCTGTAGAGTATGAAGAGTATGAATAAACCTCGTATAACTAAAATTATTAATTCATATTTTGCTTTCAAAATCGCTCACTGTATCAATATTATAACCAATACAGAAACATTTTAAACCGATACATACAGTCATTTTATTAAATTCAGCTACCTATTTCCTAAATCATTAGCTAAAGAGCCTTTGAAGATTCGGGCAGCAGTTGCGAACGGGGAAATCGGCAAGGAAACGCCTGCTAAAAGATTGCACGACAGCGCAGTTCCCCATGTACCTACAGGAAATAATGACGTCCGGCGAGCTGCCTCCGTAATTGAAACATACCGGCCGGGCACAAGTAAATTACAGCACGGAAACGAATATCTACCAACGTGCATGTACGGGAAATTTTGTTAGTCACCTATTACACGAATAATTTCAAATCTACAAAGGACGTCATTAAAACCGGTGCGATCCAATCTTGACTACAATCCGTAAATAAGGTGAATATCTCCTTTGTGCTCCTTAAACTTATTCAAGTTATATTCCGGAGAAAACTGCACTTTATTATTTCAATGCAATTTGTCAGTTGGAAAATAAACCGATTTTGTTGCGAACTGAAATTGAGAAA
This sequence comes from Doberes anticus, assembly GCA_018250115.1. Classification (NCBI taxonomy): domain Eukaryota; kingdom Metazoa; phylum Arthropoda; class Insecta; order Lepidoptera; family Hesperiidae; genus Doberes; species Doberes anticus. The sequence continues at coordinate 1,612 of DWKW01001141.1, forward strand.
ATGCTTGTATACAGCACCATCGAAGTTTTGAGCTTGAAGTGAAATAGTTTTTTGAGTAAAAGATAGTGCTTCAGCAACAGACAATAAAAGTTTTAGATGGATATCTCAGGCGTTCTCACTTTTCTGTTGGAACACACGGGCTTTAAAGAATGTGTCTCAAGAGAAGTTAAATCAACAAAAAATAATGTAAAGAGATTTTTAAAGCAGTTTACTTTTCACCACTACGATCATTAACATTTATTGATGGTGTGACTAGATGTATTTAGAAAAGCATCCACATAAAATATAGTCTAAATACACGTATTGTATTACTATTCGAATTACTGACGAAACGTTAAATTTATGTAAATAAATTAGTGTCCATTTACTTTACCGATATAAATGATTCAGTACAAGATAAAAGCCTATCAATATTCAATCCATACTTCGAGATAACGCTACAGACTCGATGTATTGAATAAAAGCAAAATTTGCGTATTTGTAAAATACTATCAAATAATAACTATACGAGTTATAGTCAGTTCAAATACATACTTTTATTAATTTTATTTAATACTACGGCGTTAATACGATTCGAATCGTTAATTAATATTTGGTGTTAAAAAAATGTCTCCCATTACTTTCAAAATTCAAATGGCTAACCAAAGCTAGTAGTGAATAGACTAAATAATTCAAATTATATTTCGATACTCCAGATAGCCACTTTCATAGGAAACTGAACGATCATAGCTTGACATTGTTTGAATCAGCTTCGATAAATGTCATATCCGCGAACAGAATATTGGCATAGAAATACCAGTAAATCGATTGACAAAGGATCAATAGCAACCTGTAAATGGAACGCCGAAAAATAGTTTAGATTTTCGCTCAAAGATTACATTTCATCGGATTAATCTTACAACGTAAACAATAAAGCATTTCAACTTATTGAAGAGCAACGGCGTATTAACATATAACCTCAGTTATAACTTCAGTGTCATGTGTATCAGATAGTACTATACTCGCATGAGATATTCTATTAAAACCGCAACCGTGGATAGGACAGGATATATTATTATGAAGGATTATTTAAAAAACAAAAATATTGAAGGGGTGAATTGACCTCATAACTGTAGGTTCCCGACATCTCTAAAATAAAATAAGCTAGTTTCATATAGTATTTAAGATATAAGCATACATTTTCAAAAACATACATTTTCTGAATCTGCCTGTGATAACCTGACGATTAAGTTTTTTTTTTATTCAAAACTCTGCCCGACATGATTTGTCCTCATACTCTCTCATGTCTCACACTGAGATGTACTCGTACCTAAAAAATATCCAATCCATTTACTGTCTAGGCTTCCTTCCGTTATTTCTTATTTTTTCAACAGTTTCATGGTATGAAGTAAAGCAAAGTTTATTGATCTGTTTGGCACACCTGAAAAATTTGAATTAGCATTCGAAGTATCATAACCCGCTTATGGTGTCGTAAAACCCGACGAAATCAGAAATGCAATTCAAAAATGCTTTTAAATTACTTACCATAAAATACTTCTACGATCGAATTCAAACTTAGTTAACACGTTATTTCGTGATGTCTCCATTTATATCCTGCCTAACTATAATAATACCTTTCTGTTGTAAAACTATCTTATTCAACTAAAAATTGGTAGGTATTTATGTTTCTAAAATCTCGTTTCGAACTGTAACTCAACTGTTTTGTAACTGGTTAGTAACTGTTAAAGCTAAGTAAGTTATCAAAAAAAAATACAGTTTTAACGTTAGTGAATTATTAGAATAGAGGGAAAGTAACCAAATATGGGCTACTATTTTGTTTTTGCCTCAAAAATAAAAAACTATTAAAAAATTTGCCATTTATTGTTGTCAAAATAATCACACATACATTTTTAAAAAGCTAAGTAACAATCATATGCTCTTAATATTATAATATATTTTTATATTGAGCATTACACAAAATATCAAAATAGATGCTAAATATGGAACAGGTACTCAAATATGGGCTACTAATAGAAACATATAATATCTTCTACGAAAATAACAATTATAAATATTTCTCTTATAAGAGATCAAATTACTTTGGTAGATTAAAGAAATCACATAATTTACTTACAAATATCACTTAATTTACTTACAAAAATCATATATCCAAGTGTCAAACTCTGGTCCAGCACAGTCATTATGTGCCCAGAGCTGACACATTAAACATCTTACCCACAGTTTTCCTGCTGCGTTATCGGAAAACAGTTCAGGAACTATGTATAGTCAGGACAAAACATACACGCTGCATCGGCAGTGTCAGGAGCCTCTCTTCCTATAGGGGCATCTGGTTCACTATCTGAATCAAATTTGATATATTCTTCATTTTCACTTTCATCCCTGGTCTTGGCTTTCTTATTTCCTAAACTTCTTTTCTTTTGCTTGGGTTTATTTTCTTTTTCAATCTTTTTCCTATTTTTTTCAATAAGTTCATTTTTATATGGAGACAAAGTTATGACCGAGGCCACAGCAGCTTTTCTACCTCTATTGGATGTCTTTCTGTTTTTTTTTGGCACGGGACTTATGTCATAAGGAGATACTAGACCTAGACTGCTATGACCAATCCCGGAAATTGAAGGTTGACAGTCATTTGTTGGTTCATGTCCATTAAAGTGCCCATTTTCTTCTCGCGAACCATTTTTATGGCTTTAATCATTTGTTCCTTATCCCAAGTTTTCCTTGGTTCTCTTGATTGTGTTGACGCCATTCTGAAAAAACTATAAGTAGGTACCTACTGAACGACATAACCAACTACCTAAAATACTACCATATATGTAATATGGGTAATACTTAAATATGGGCTAGTCCATATTCAGGACCATAGTAATAGCCATATTCGAAATTCTTAACTAAAATGAATTTGATCGTGCACTTTACAATTAATCATATATAGAAAGCAATAAATCGACCGAAAATCACAAAATTAAACTTATATTCTGCAATACAATACAAACACATAGTAACAGTATTTAGACCTAATTTTCTTTAATTAAACAACACATTGATACGTACCTCAGAAAATTTTTCGACAGCAGCAACACAATTATGGCCGACACTGGCGACAGCTCGCGCGCGATTGACGAGAGTGAGTGAGTGCGATGTTAGAGTAAATGAATGCAATGGACGATCGTCGTTTGTTGCTTCTTTCGACTGTAGGTTTTCGAGAATTGTTGCTAGCCCATATTAAAGCACTAGCCCACATTTATTTACTTTCCTCTATACTTGTACTAGGTATATAGAAGTAAACTTAGGCCTGAACCACAAAAATTAAGCCAATTATTGTTTGGTGATTGATACCTAATAAAAAAACTCCAGCAACATAACGCAAAATTATACAAATCGTTTCGTCTTTTGATGACAAACTTGTTATGAATATTTCAAACAACACGGACCACAGAACCTTTAACTTAATCAATTTCTCTTAAAGTAAAAGGAAGCATATTTCAAGGCGGCTTTAAAGACTCTTGGGGGAGAAATTGTCGATTATAATTATGATAAACAATCTCGTAAAATTGTTGGAGCGAATAAGCATGATCGCCTGCGGGATTCTCTATAAATTTCATAAAGGCCAGGCTCATTCATATACGTAAAATAAGAAACGCGATATTTGTAAATTATTTATCAAAAACTATAAAGAAAAATTAACTCATCATTAACCCATTAATGTCCCACTGCTGAGCACCGGTCTTATCCCAGAGATAAGAGAGTTTAGGCCATAGTCTACCACGCTGGCGCATCGATGTTGGTAGAGTCTTATGTCGAAGGCTCGCCTGCTGCGGCAGCACCACTGCATCTATTTCTGCCGTAAAACAGCAGTGTGAGAACTGCTGTGTTTCGGTTTGAAGGGTGTGGTTAGTCTGCCTAACGACGACAGCGGACAAGAGGCATTCCAACTCAGTCCTCATGAGTAGCAACGCATCCACATACGACATCAGGACTTTCGTCCTAGTTGAGTTTTGATATTGATGTCCATCGGCTGCAGTGACTGCTTAACATCAGGTGCCCTGCATGCTCGTTTGCTATTCTGTTAATGCAAAAAAAGGTATTTCAGATAAGTTTTTATCAAATTCTCTCTTCATTTCTGAAACGAACCAAGTTTTTCATTAAAATACGTTTGAGGCTACAGCCTTATATTTTATTAATTATTTCTCGGGACATGGAACAGATAAAGGGTTTTGGGAATTTAAATATTACTGACTGGTTTTATGTAAAATGTGTGAAAGATTTTTTTTTTTAAAAGTGAATGTAACAAGCTTATAAATTACATAATCTATTCCAAGAAATGCGGCATTGGCAGACACGGAAAAGAATAGAGCGATGCATGCCTAATGGCGCCGTGGTCAACGTGCAGTCTGCCGTTCGGAGGGTCCTGAGTTCGATTCTCAGCGGGCAGAAAATTTAATGATAAATAGATTTATGTGCCTGGTCTGGCTGTTAATTATTATTTATTTATGTTTCTTTCAACTCAAAATTCAAGTAGCCAAAATCCAAATTTTATATATAAATCTCTTGTAGTTTTTGAGATGTTTATCTTCATCATATCATATTTATATTTATTTATGTTCCGTTTTTATCATTGACTCACTCGCTGACTAATCATCAAAAACCTCACTAGTCACCTAGAACCTTGAAATTTGACATCCAGGTAGATTATTCAGCGTATACGTAGTGCAAAAATATCCTGAAATATTAAAATGAATTGTTATGAAGAATTTAAATATTAATAAAAATATTCATTCAAAACAATACGGTAACATACATATGTACATACATATCTCGGTTAAAACAAGGCAACTTGCGGCGCAATCAACAATTATTCACGAATATAAACGTCATGTCACAATGGAATTAACTCTGTTAGCTCGTAAACATGTTCTGACGTTGATTTATGGCATTAATTCCTGTGTTCCAAGCCATAATCGTTAAACAAGTGTTTTAATAAATTTTCCGTGCTTTACAAGCATTCAAGTGAGCCGCTCCACCATAATCGGATAATCCATTCTGAACTTTATCTTACGCTCCAGGGATTGAACCTGCAACTCTGTACGATCACGTAACAAAATTTATATGTAAACTACTTTCGTATAACCGCGGTACATATTTCGAAGATTTTATCTGTAACTTATTTTACTACGTGATTTGTACTTTAACAAGGAATGGATTCTTATTTTAAAAGAATTTAGCGCTAGTTTACCTCATTCAAAATATAACTAGTTGGCTACTACTAGGCTATCAATGCGACCTTAATAGTTTCTTAGACATTTCTTTTTAACGCCTTAGTTATGTAAGTAACTGGAAAGGTAAAAATTCTAAGATATTGGTATTGGCTACGCGCTTGTAACTGGATCCCAACTATAAGGATTTAAGACATGATTTTATGCATCCGTACCATGTAAGGTACGATTGCCATAAATAGGAATATTTTATCTCTTGCTTACAATTCTAAAACTATACCATTAATTTTGTTAGTAAACTATTTATAATCTTTCTAGAGACAGTTTTATTTCTCTTGAAAATCTGGTGTTAGGGAACACGGGTCCTGTTCAATCTCTAATGTGTGATCGCCAGCGACAAGTTTCAAAGATCGTGCTTCGGAGAGTACGCTAAGCTGTCGTAAGCTTATATTATTATATAACTGTAGGCAAACTTTGTGGTAGACCTTTACGCTACGTTCCCAGGAAAGCCATTTTATTCGGTTTTTGTTGCCAATACAGTTTCATCGCACACGATTCAGCATTTCACACGATACCCATTCGATTAGATTTTTAACGCTTTTGCTGACCCGTAAGTAGACACAATAGTAAAACAATGGACAGGAATCATATGTGATTCAGCGGACAGGGAACCTGTTAACGTAAGCGATGCCACCCAGTTCTCGGACGTATGGCCCGTATGGCACCGTGGTCAACGTGCGGAGGGCTGTTTGGAGGATTCTGGGTTCGATTCCCTGCGGGGCTGAAGTTTGAACGATGAATTTACAATTACGGAACTGATCCCAGTGTGCTTGTTTCTGCGTGAGTGCATGGCACCCACGACATAATAATCCTACTGTGGCGCTATGAGCGTGAGACTTTAATTATTATTATTATTTTATTACAGTTATCAATATACATACATATGTGATCCATATAAACATAATCACTACTACGACACGTATGCGAGAAAATCGTTTAGAGATTTCTAAAATCGTAATAAAAAGTTCGATTGGTAGGCACGATAAAATATTAGCGGATCTTATCGCATTGGGTCTGTTTGAACAACTTTAAGTTTTGAGTACAATATTCACTGTCACTGTTTATTTGACGTGCGATATACAAGAAAAATATCGCCTTTATATTTTGCCTTTATAACTGCTTTACTTTACTTTATAACTTGGCAACTAATCCGTTATGTTCTTTGCGTAACTTACGGCCAGCTAGATGCGGTAATACTTGCTAAATATTATTAAAACACTCACATCTGAGTCAGTAGAAAAGGACTAAGTCTCTTTCTTTTTTTCCACCCGCTCAGAAGTCTAACAAAAGATGATTGATGGAGATCGACGGTTTATTAAGATTTTGAGCCAATTACGCTTTTTTAAGAACTAAGATTTGTTATGACAGTAAGAAGTAATGTGAATGACAGCATAAACACCTAAAATAAAAATAATTATGCGGTGCAGGAACATCGTACATCATTCATTGTCGGTTCCGGGACTATATCGACGCCGACTCAATGTTTAATGCATTTCCACAATGAAATTTTGAACGATTTCAGAAGATAAATCGCCACGATCTTGACGAAGATTTTTATAATGATAAATTAAAAAATCCTTCTTACTGTGCGTCCAAATCACGCTCTGAAGGTTCCGTACCTCCACAATATATATCCATTATGTATTTACAAATAAATATTTATTCCTTCGTTTTTCAGATTTTTATTTCAGAATAGAATTTGCACAATAATCGTTACAAGTTCGACGGTTGTACGTATTACCGTTTCTACCATAGAGGTTACGAAAAACTTTCTTATACGGGATTGGACTTTTTTATTTTGTTTTAAATTTGTTATGATAAAAGAAAAAAATATATGTCCGCCATAATAACAAATAATGTGAAGAGAGCATTATCCTGCGATCTATTGCGACTTAAATGCGGTTAATTGTAAGGCGGATAGATGCACGGACGAACGGAAGGCGTAGGCTTAATAATAAGGCACCAAAAGCTACCTATGATTCCATACATAAAAAAAATATTGCTGTGTGTGATCTTGTATTTTTTTTTTCTTTTCTTTGTTTACGTGTTATAACGTGTGTTATAACGATAACAAAACGGAAAATATCATAAATAGCATAACATTATTTTCCTGTAAAAGTGAAGGATTCCCATTAAATACTTCCATTCTTTTATTTTTATTTTATGTCCTGTATCCACGCGGACTAAGTTCCGAGTACAAACTAGTATTTCAAACAAAACACAATTAGAGGCAAAAAAAAATATCTCCAATAATAGGACGCTTAATTAACTCATAGGTAAATAATATCACTTATTATACAAAGTCGTAATATTTTCAGGCTTAATTCTCGAAGACCGAAACAATCAGTAAAACAGAAAAGATAAAAGCATTGTCGCCTTGGAACGTTCACGTTTTTGCCAAGGGTCCGTCGTAAAACTTTATTAGGCGCATTAAGGTCGTGGTTGAATCCTGTTTATGTAATCGCCTCCGGGGACCTTTACCAGGAAAAATATTAAGTGAAAAAAGAACATACAATGTCACCCTCAGTAAGGTTATTTTTACTATAACCAACACCTAACGCGTCTGTGCACAGTAATTTTGCTCGTTTTCCTGTTTGTAATTCGGTACTTAATGTAATAAAGAGATAGAGATCAAGAAAGCAGTTTCATTGAAATGCCCTATAGGAGTACTACAATAATAGGATTACCTACATTGCAATTTATATGTAATACCTCTTATGAAAAGAAAATCCCTTTACCTTCCGTACACGTTAGCGATCTTCGATATATTGACAAGTTATTCCATTATTTCCTTCAAATAAGTAGGTACAATAATGTTCAATTCAGATTAGAAATTAACTTCCAAAATTCGCGGCTACCAAAGTAATTAACTTCAAATTAAAATTACTGTCACATAAACGGGAATGCGGTCGTAAAATGTCGAGAAGAAAACAGTTCTTGAAACAAAAAAACTCAATCTTGGCAAATTAAACGTTCAAAGTGAATTTTGTCTTGCGCGGAAATTACGTTGCGAATAACAAATGGAAAACTGTCAGAGCAGCATCGTAATTTCTTTACATGACGTACCTATCTATATGTGGGTGGGCGATAATCGTTTATTTCATTGGCCCGAAATTCTGAATTTTACCGTAAGTATGTAGAGCTGTAGGGTAGAAACAGTAATTTAAAATAACTACAACATTAAATTAGTATAGTGATTTCTTCGTAAATAAAGTAAAACCGTCCAAATCTTTGGGTTTGTTTAAAAAAATATTCAAAGAAGGAAGTAATACTAGTGAGTGAGGTGCTTTGTGTACATCACAGGTTCGGCCAAACTAACAACGCCTTGGTATTTTATGCTGCAGTATATGGGAACAGTAGATTAGCCGACAATTAGTAATAACCTTCAATAAATCCGTAGATATAAACTCATAACTTATTAACGTTTCTACATATATATTTGTTGATGGAGAGAGTACTAATTCAATCTAATGTTTCCATCAGTATTATATGATGGTTTACTTTAACTATACGTATTTTTTAATTAATTTATTTTTAATTTTAATGTTAAAATATGATATACCTACTAAAACGTACACAAGTTTATTATTATGGAAACAAGCACAAAGCTTGTCAAATCCACATCTATCTATGAAGATATTTTCCTCAAACAATCGGTAAACAATGGAGAGCAAATATTTTATTTTATCTCTAATGGAAGTGCTCTTGATGGCATTATACGTGTTTACCAAGTATGAACTCTTGCCTCGAATGCACCTAGGCGAGAGTAAATTGAAACGACATTAAAGTCACTTTTATTTGCGTAGGAGTACTTATTTATTTCAATCCATTAAACTCGAGCGTCGAGAAAATATTTCAGAATCGTAAATTTTACTTTAAGAAGAAGGGCTTGATATTCTAAACTCTAAGTGAAATAAAATTCTTAAGTAGTGAAAAACGATAGGATAACTTGATTTAAATTTAACGTTTTTTTGGCTATGTAAGCAGTTGGCCGTCCGTCCTGACAGATTGTTTGACAGACTGCTTATTATGTAAAATCGTAGAAACTTCTTAGACGCGTTCAAAAATATACTGATGGTATGCTTCAAAATCTTACATAATAATATCTAGAATAAACTGTTACATGGGTTGCAAGAACGATTGTAAGTGTATTGTGCCTATACAGTCCATAAACATTTACACAAATCGTCATGAAAGCACCGTATATGTTAATACCATACAAGTTTGAGCTGAAAATATTGTCGTATATGCTACAGTTAAGGATTCCTTTGGAACACCACATATGTCAATGAGCCTTTCAACCAAACTCATTATATACCAAAACATTGCACAACTACAATTACACAAGCATTATATAATATACATATAAGATATATTTTGCTACAGCTACAACAAGCTGCCTAACAATACAAAAATACAACTTCAAACCTCAAAACGGTCAAAGATGCTTTAGTAGAATTGGACATTGGAACATTTATTATTTCATGACATTGGTGCGAAGGCAACCATGTGATTTGCTGCTTTTGGATTAGATCACAAGTTGAAACATTTTGGCATCCTACTAGGTTCGAAGGTTCTAGGTGCTTAAGGGACAGTGGTGATGAACGCAATTGCATTTACTTACCTGATTTTCTTTTCTGCCAAAATTATTTTTAATTTTCAAATCAAATTATCTACAATAGAAATACAATACAAAGTGACATTGACAAGTGAACTGCTTAGAAGCTGCAACGTCTCCCCGACTTCGGGATTACATGGATCTAAGGATCTGCCTGTGTCATTCCGTTTGACTGATTATTCCCTGCGACCATGGGACCTTTCTACTTCTTCTTTTATTACAGGTTTTACTTATAAAGACTGTTAATTTAAACAAAGCGAAATAAATGCATTTCAAAAACAATAAACGGCTTTGTTTATAGTTTTTGAATGTTAAATTTCCAACTAGATAATCTTAATTTAGAGAAAGTAGAAGTACAAATGAATTTCTTATGAGCGTGTTTAGTTACAAATTTAAATAAAAAAGCCATATTTTTTTTAAATACTAAATACCTAGCTTTTGTTATGCTTTCTCGATATTATTAAATACTACGTCACTTGTTTTACTATGGAAACATCACGGCATCAAAGTTACTAGTTCATTCATACATAGATACATTAAAACAAAAGTACGTAGTTGATAAGTAAAACTTTCTTAATTTAATAAGCAGACATATTCTAGAAATGTATTATTTCTACGTGAACAACATTACATTATTTGAGTATCAATTAAATTTGAACTTGAGAAAGTTGGGCAGAAATATCAATGACGAATTAGAATTTTCTGGTCTATGTGTTTATGTTTAAATTTCTATCTGTTTCAATGACATTCACGACACAGAGAATTGTAGTGCAGGGCTTCGAGTATGAAGAATTATTTATTTATTCATATATATTGTTTAAATGAGTTAGTGACAGACTAGCGGTTAAGCATCTCGACCCCGCTACGTTTTGTCGACGTTCAAATCTCAATTTTTTTCTGTTAGTAATTTTCGAAATTATGTGCATAATTGTCACTCGCTTTAACGGTGAAGGAAAACATCGTGAGGAAACCTGCATGCCTGAGAGTTCTCCATAACTTTCTCAAAGGCATGTGAAGTCTGCCAATCCGCACTTGGCCAGCGTGGTGGACTATGGCTTATGCTTTCTCATCTCTGAGAGAAGACCCATGCCCAGCAGTGGGACAATAATGGGTTGATGATGATGATGAAAGGCTAAGAGTTTGCAGGTCGCCTGATGTTAAGCGGTCACTACAGCACATGGATGTCGGCAACCGACCTCAAGTAGGTCCGTAGTTGTACGTGGTCGTCTTGAGGACTAGGTGGGTCTGACCCCAGTCCTAACGTGTATACAGGAGTGCTCACACTGCTGCTTTACGGCAGAAATAGGTGTGGCGGCACCACCGCCACAGACGAGCCTTCGATGTAAGACATTTTCAATTCACTTAAAAAATCTTATGATAATTGCCAGTAGATTATTTTATATATTGAACTTTAATTAGAAATTTGTAAAGTATTTTTTTAATTACTGCTATTGACAATTTTAAGAATGATGAATTTAAATTCATCATCATCATCATCAACCCCTTTTCATCCCACTGCTGGGCACGGGTCTTCTCTCGGAGATGAGAGAGTATAGGCCATAGTCCACCACACTGGCCAAGTGCGGATTGGCGGACTTCACATGCCTTTGAGAGCGTTACGGAGAATTCTCAGGCATGCAGGTTTCCTCACGATGTTTTCCTTCACCGTTAAAGCGAGTGACAATTTATTCATAATACGTTATGTTATGTTAGTAAGTCAGTGCGAGAACTGCTGTGTTTCGGTTTGAAGGGTGCGGTTAGGCAGAAGACACTGGACAGGAGGCATTTTAACTTAGTCCTCAGAAGTAGCAACGCATCCACATACATGCACAGATGTGGATGTCCATGGACAGCCCATGGGCTGCAGTGACCACTTAACAGCAGGTGACCTCTATGCTCGTTTGCTATTCTAACAAATCAAAGATTTTTTTCTAAACTAGAGAATGCAGGATCGTT
>DWKW01001142.1:0-13458 GCA_018250115.1 Doberes anticus
ACGGCAGAAATAGGTATAGCGGTGGTGCCGCCGCAGACGAGCCTTCGACATAAGACATAAGTTATTTATATGGCAATATTCTGTAAGTTATAATACAAGGCATTTGAAATATATATAGAAGCAAAAAAATATGTATTTTAAGAAAATAGTTAACTAATTTCAAAATATATAATTTGTTAGTACAACTACCTATTTGTCTAGCTGGGTAGCTCGATATTTTAGGTATTAAACTGAAGGATCATCAAAATTGGTTTTTCTTTGATATGACGAGACAAAAACTGATTTCAATTGAGCGGGGTTTTAAAAACATTTCATGTATATAAACATGTTACGGGTAATGTATTCTCAACATTGGAATATATTTAAAACTTTCTAAATTTTCTCTTGCCTAGATTAATCAAAAACATGTACTTATTTAAATTCATAAATGTTTCATTAAGCCTTCTTTAGGTATACTAATGTATCATTAGTGTCATTAGTAGTCACGTGTCACAGCTAGTAGCAGAGGTCGTAAAGGTTACTCCAAGTCAACGTTTGACCTTTAATCGATTACCAATATCGCCCACGTCATGTAACAGGTGGCTAATTGTCTATCCGGTACTCATGTTTAAAATATTTAGGAATACTTAACTACTCATTGAAATTAATTAGGTACTATTTTTCTTTAATCTGTTGTGGGAACAGAAAGGTATTGCTGTCCTTTTACAATTTGACTTTTGAAACACGTAGCATGTCCAAAATTCTCCCGCAAAGCAGCATTTTGAGCACAAGGAGACGTCACGAAAATATGTAAAATCGAAACTGCAGTGATTCGCCGCCGACCGTCTGGCAGTCATTAAATATTAAAATGATGAATCTCGATCACAACGTATTAGCATCTATTCGCTGTGTACGGAAAAATGAAAATCGTCAATTTGAATTGGCCATCCATCTGCGGCGTTCAAGTGGTACTTGTTTGTTTGTTATATATTATTATTTATTACATAAAAAACATTTTTCTTTATTTAACATAGATATAGATAATAACATACATAATATTAGATGTGTTGTAATCAAAAAAATTATAGCAAAGCGTCTGAGGCATTGTCTGTTGCGCCTAACGTGGGTAGAGTTAATAAGGAGCGGCGGTCCCTTAGCGATCAAAATAAACTTATAATTTATAGGTACAGTAAAAACAGAACCTAATGTAATTTCATACAACTAAACTTAACTTCTGTGATGGTGGTAGTCTTATGTCGAAAGCTCGTCTGCCGTGGCACCACTGTAGACCTATTTCTCCCGTAAAGCAGCAATGTGACAACTGTTTTGATTCGGTTTGAAGGATGTCGTTAGGTAGAAGGCGAAGGACAGGAAGCATTGCAACTTAGTCCTCAGGAGTAGCAACGTCGTGCTAGTTGACGTTTGATGTGGATGTCCATGGGTTTCAGTCACCACTTAAGATCAGGTGACCTGCACGATCGTTTGCTATTCTATTCATATAGACCGACTGAAATAAAATCTCTTTAGAAAGTGTAAAGAAATAGCGAGGCGAGAACCAATCGTACGACACGTGCTGTACTGCACTGACTAAGCAGGCTATAACTGCCTATTTGCAAATACAAAGAGACAAACCTCTTGATGGGCCAAATTGAATACAAGGCGTTCGCATAAATTACGAAAATATTAATTTGTTTTCAAATATAAAATAAGTTCTTAATAAATATTTTATTAGACTGTTTTGCAATTTTTTTTTTCGAGTGTTAATTATATAAATATGAAACCTATTAAGTTCTAACAAATACAAAAACTATTTTAATTGATTATTTAATATTGTCATAAAATGATCGCGATTATCGGGTTTTTTTTCCTATACGTGGCTGCTCAAAGTAAATTGGTAATGTAGTACATAAAAAATTCTTCATTCAAGAACTATTTATAAGATGGTTTAGGCGATACTGTACGAAAAAGTTATTTTTTTAAATATAGAGATAATAAGAATGATGCTTCTAGGTAGGCATTTTATTACTAACCATAGTAAAAAAATTACCCACATAATAATATTATGTAACCTGCCATAATTGTTAGGCGCTATTTGTATTCAAAACGTGTAAGTAACTATAGTCAGAGCGAGTATGTAAATTAAAAGTTGAAAGTAAAATATATAACACGCGCGTTTATATCGGAGATAAATAATTTTTATTGTTGCTTTCTACACGTTACGCGTTTTAAGTGCTAGACTAGAATATCAGAAGGAGATCAACTTATTTCATCAGCTAAAATATGAAAGATGCAAGTGAAGTAAAAATATTTTTTACCTAAAATTATATTTATGAGGCTAATTTTCACTCCGTGCCATGTTCGTAGAGATTATCTTCTTACACTATTATAGGCATCTTGAATATGTTATTTTTGTTTTAATAAGCTCCGCAGTAGATTTTAACGTGTGTCGTATGTGCTATAGACATACACAGAAACAAGCACACCTAGACCAGGAACAGTAGGTAGGTACGTACCGACCGACACTAAATTAATGGGATGCTATATTTGCTTTTAAGTGGATTACACGTGTTTTCTGCGATATTAATGTGCGAATTACTTGTCGTTAGTGGGATAAAACATTTCACGAAATCGCGACCGTGGGGTAAGTTATAAAATTGTAAATCGTAGAGCAGTTTAGTGATGCAGGCGTGCAGGAGCCGCCTAACCGTGTTGCCAGCGCACGCAAGAGACGCGCTCGGTGGACGCGCGGACCGGGTACAATGTGTACGCACCTCTCTCCCGCGCCCACTGTTGTTTCTTCTGCTGGACCAACGATGCCGGCTTGCTCACTGACAGCATCGCACCGCACTATACATTACACTTTCTAATGCCCCGTATTGCACACACGCTGCGCTTCCTCCAACCGCAGCGGAGTTACGGTGCACCGGCTAATGAGTGCTCTGGAGTGCTTTTTAAAAACGGTCGCTCGCGCATCGCCGGCCGCGCGTATCGGCTCGTTTCGCGCGTGCACTCATTATTCGAGATTGTCGGATTGCCACTTCGTCCACTCCGATCACTCCCACGATTAACAATGAGTGTTTTGTAGCTGCGCTGTATGCTCAGTTTTCCCCACACGCTGCGACTGCTGTGCCGACAGGGCCCGCGGCATGAGCCACTCGCCCTCTGACACGGTCGCGGTGTCTAGACTGGTCTTGCAGCCCTTATAGTTTCAGCGCGTGTCACGCAAATGTAACGTTTCAGACGAAAGCCTCGGAAAAGCCGCGGGTCGATAAAGTAGTCATAGTAACGTTTGTTTCACGTGGTGGTATCGAAATGTGGTATTTTTCTTATTTGCATGTAGGCCACGACGTGACGCTGCGAACTGCTGTGGTATAAATTTATGTCTGGGCAGCACTTACGGAATTCAGGTTACTTAAATTAGCAAGGCTTAGTGTTAGTTAAAATAATACCGTTATTTTTCTTGTATAATAATATTATCAAATACCTTTTAGTAATAAGCATTTGACTTAGCAACCAATAATATTATAATTAAACCTACGTCTGATGTTAATGATAAATATACTATGTATAAGTATACTAGATAGGTTAAATTTTGAGTACCTGTTCCGGTACTTTTGGTAACGGAGAGAAATTAATTGTTAAAAATATTTCACAATATATTTATAATAAATAAATATATATATTAGATTTATGGGTTTACAATTGTTAGGCCTTTTAATACAAAATATACTTAGTATGAGATATCACAGATTTAAAATAAAAAAATACCAAGTTGTTTGAAGTCGTTAAATGTTAAATCTGTACACAGAAACAAGTATGTTTAAATTTTGATCCGTTTTACGATAAAATAACTGTAACGAACGATAAATAACTACTTAATAAATGAATCAAATGAAATTATGTAAAGTTAATGAACTGTAAACATTAACCGATCTATTTGACAGGATAGTACGTAAATCTTATATATGTATCTAAATCTATCGGACACCAACTGTAATCATTGGTTAATGATTTTAAAACAAAATAACGCCACATTTAACATTAGTAAATTGCACCGCTGTGACGCCGACGCGCCGCCGCCGGGCAGGGTCGCTAGTTAACGTATAATTATTACGTAGCTAGTGTATATTGAGGAAATTCTGATAAGGAATGAGTAACATATAACAATTTAAAACTCAATTAGCTACTCTTACAATTGATTTTTTAAAATTTTGATTCTGAAAGTTCTATAAGAAATAAGTAAGTGAGTAAGATAAGTTCTTTAGATAAACAGGAACATTATTGTGTGTTTTTAAATGTGTATTATTTTATTTATTAATTAAGCTTTTAGATCCGTTAATATGTCATTTCTATTAATGATTCTAAACATTTAGGATATGTAATAATATACCGTTAAGAATTATGTTGAGTTTGATTTGGTTGCACATTTAAGTGAACTTTTTTGATTATCAAAATCCGATTTACTTATACTATTCTTGTATTTATTATATCAAGCTAGGATTATATCTTTATTTGGTTAAGTAACTTCGTTAAGTAAGAAGTAACTTCGTATAACGAAGAATACTGCTGTTTTGTCGGTCGTGCCATTAATTGTATTATTGTAAACTGTCACCAGAATTGTCAGAGAACCGTTAAGAAAGTATTTCATGAAAATCTCCCATAATCCATAATTTTTAGGTAACTGACGTCCTATGCTTTGCTTAGTTACTAAGGAACATGCAGGGTTTAATAAGTAGCCTATATAATATTATCCTTGACCTCTCAACTTCCTACAGACATTGTACTTATACACTTTCTAGAGCTCTTCATTTGCATTGTTATTTAATAGCGTAGAAAAGATCACAAGGTGATCAAAAGGCCTTACAGTCATAATAATATAACAATTTAAAAAGCATGTTTTTATGCAATAATATTAAACATGATTCATTTTATTTAAATGCACTTCCGCATTTTAGAACTAACATTAGGGATCAGAGTACGCTGATTGTAGAATGGTATTCTAAAATCGGTAATTAAATAATTTTAAATGGTTAGAATATCCTACGCCTTCAAATCAGCCTTTTCAACATTTGGTTAACAGGACAATAAGTTGAGCGGTGCTGAGAATGTACGACCTGATTTGCACCCATGTTTATACCTAGGTGTTTTTAACTTCGTTTTTAAGTTATTTGTGAATTAGGTAGTGGGTATTTACAAATTTTGGGGCAGTGGACTGGCCTAGTAGCTTACATAAGTGTTCACTGACCGAGGTATCTGCTCCTGAGAAACAAAATTTTGCTTTACCCCAAAAAAGTTTATGTCCATCTATATCGTCCATTTCTCGCTTGCAAATGATTTGAGAATGACCACTGACTACAGTTGCGATAATAAAAACATAACATGAAATTGTGAAAGCGTTCAAGAAAACGGCTCATGAACGTAAATAAGTTAACGGTAAATCAATATTCATTTTACTTATATTCCTGTTATTTAATAACAAACATTTGACGCTAGAGAAGTTATTATAAAATTTTCACCCATTATTACATTATACACGCCCACGTATTCTTGGGAAGAGACATGCCGAGAAGTACTGGCTGGTTCACATTAATGGAATATTATCTTTTCATATAAAATGCTTAAGTGAATGTTTCATGTCATTTTAAAGTAACATTGTAGAATTAGAATCGCGTGCGTGCTTCACGAAAAACTGAATAGAAATTGACACAACTTTCACAAGCTCTGGTGTGCCTGACTACTTACTTTTAAATTCCTCATTGTGATGAAGACAATAATTTTAATCGATGGGAATGCCATTCTATTTGAGCCAACTTTTGCTTTTTATAGTCAATATTCAAAATGTTCTTCATTGATTTACTGTACGGTAGAAGTGTAGAACTCTTTAGAGAATAAGTACTTAGTGGCTAACTAATCCGCAATCGACTGCAGCATCGATTTGAAGTACCTATGTAATACTCATATACCATGGCAGTTATCCGTCTTGAGAAGTGATAGCCCTGTGGAATAAGAGATTCGACTTCCCGCTCCGCTGGATCGGAATTCTAAACTGAGCTAAACATTCTAAACGCACCGATATTTCGAAGTAACGTCCGTATTACAAATTAATTATCACTTGCTTTAACGGTGTAGGAAGACATTGTGGGGAAACCTGCATACCTCTGAGTTATCCGTAAGGTTTTCATAGACATGTGAAGTTCACCAATCTGCATTTAGCCAGCGCATTGAACTACGGCCTAATGCAGTTTTCATCTCTGAGTTACTGCTCACTCCACCAGTAGGACAGTTACGTAGGACAAAG
Source organism: Doberes anticus (assembly GCA_018250115.1). Taxonomy (NCBI): domain Eukaryota; kingdom Metazoa; phylum Arthropoda; class Insecta; order Lepidoptera; family Hesperiidae; genus Doberes; species Doberes anticus. The sequence continues at coordinate 6,278 of DWKW01001142.1, forward strand.
CTGCCCAAATTGTCCGCCACAGTGTCCGTAACGCAGTGGCAGTCCTCAAATTAAATATCAGTTTCTCAGGCATGACCCTATGTTGCAACGGCTTTACGAGACTACTATGACGAACTATTAAAGAGCATAAGAAGTTATGTTGAATTTTAATTAGTTAATTATATTCCCTCGGCAGTTTTCTTTGTAATATTTATCAATTATCTACAGGTATCCATTTTATTAAGTAGGTATATTTATCTGCCGATACGTGACTATGATCCGTTATGAAATTATGTTACAAATGTTTCATAAGATCACGAAGCGTAACGTGGGCAGCACACCATCATGTAACCATAACAATGTAAACTACACCCAACCTCTAGAACAGGAAGTATTGCAGGTACGGCTATTGTTTTTGTGCATGTTTGCTGGCCCGGGGGAGTTTGAATTTATTTATGGATGATTTATTTATTGGATTTTAATGTTTATAAACTAAGTATATATATAATTTACAAAGCGAGTAAGTATTCTCGCACGGATTAATTTACTAAGTAGTATTTTCTATTTCATATATTCTATTAGCATGGCTATTTCATATAATCTGTAGCACGTCATGCTATTCTGTCCTGAGCTGAGGCCGATTAAAGGGTTTAATAAAATAGCATTTAACAGTAACAAAAAAAAAAAATAGTTGACGGTGGTAGTCTTACGGCGGAGGCTCGCCTACGGCGGCACCTATTAATACCGTTAAGCAGCATTGCTGTGTTTCGGTTTGAAGAGTGTTGTTAGGCAGAATACACAAAGTATAGTATATAGTAGCAACGCGTCCACACACAACCTGAGATAGGACTTCAGTCCTATTTGAGAGTGGATGTGGATGTCCATGGTCTACAGACCACTACCACTTAACATCAGGTGAATACAGGTCACTCGTTTGCTACTATAATAAAAAAAATCTTCAGTTCATGCATCGATTTTTTTTTGTGAAAGGTCATTGCCATATATAAAATCGGGACTCGCGGCTGCTAGTAGTGCAGCGTTGTCCTTGATCAACTGGATTAAATTAGATTTTTGTTTATTTTACTGTGATCTTCCAGTATAGTCTTAAGGGAGTTTCATACTTAACTCGCATTCCAGAGAGGCAGGTTAAGGAAAAAACTTAAGACTTGACAGAAGAATAGTACCGATTATTTAGACTACTAAGAATATATGCAAAGTTCAATTCAAAAAAAGATGTTTGTCCAAACTAAAGAGGTGAGATATAACTACGTGTCTTATTCTGCAGCTTTTGGGGGACCAGTTTTTTTTATTCAATATTGCTATTCCGATAGCAATATTTTTTTGTTTTCGGAAATACTAGTTTGGTACGAATATACAACCGACCAAGTTGTCAGTGAAGAAAAAACAGTTCGGTTCACAATTTTCACTTTTATCCCTACTGTATATATAATATAATGTATTGTAAGACTTTCACTGCGTAGTTTTAACCATGGTTAATCGTTCCTTTCCAAAGTCATGAGGTTTCACAGCACAAAAACAAAAGGATTCTTAGATAAATTGTGTATTTTTAAATTAGAGGTGGCATTAAACTTAAAAAGCATATCTTGTTCTTATATCTTCTAGCTTCTTGGATACTTCTGCAGGTGTACGTTCCAAGTCACTCGCAATTGACTTCTGTTTTGCTGGATCAAGTGAGTTGAACTGTTCACACAAGTCACCATCTATCACATTCTGTAATAAAGTAGAAAATGAAGTATTTATAATTACGATTAGACAATGAGGTAAGTTTCATAACCTAACGACAGGTCAGCACAAATTAAGAGTATTTTGAATATTAGTAATTAACCTTAAATACTTTTTCGACAATCGATTAATCAACGTCAAATTTTATTGAATGTGCATTAATTAATACACTATACATATTTAAGATTTCAATGCCTACATTACGCTACTATGGTAGTGGCACACAGTAGTACTTAGTGGCACTTGTAAAATTTGACATTATGTTCGTTCCAAAAAACTACAGAAGCGCCGATGGTTGGACGCATCAGACTCTCAGGAACGTCGTCACCGGCAACAGCGCTCGCCCCTCAGTACGAAGGGCGATACGTTGCAGCACAGAGATACTTATTCTACCAACAGTTGTAACACAAATGCCATATTCATAATGGCACCTGTTGACTTACTGTGGAACTGTTAATTTAATAATTTAATAAGCCATAGTTACATTATTAAAATTTAATGGTTGATATATGTACTCACTTTCACTGGATAATAATAACTTCTGAAGGACAAATGATCCCGTCCGCACAGTGGCGGGTTTTCGCTTCTCATGTGCATTTCTAAATGTTGGAAAAAGTCATGGTCCTCCCGCGAAGTGAAAGGCAAAAGCACGCCAAGTGAACCACTGACGGTTGCATATAGCAGAGCTTCAGAACCCCCAGGAATTAATGTGGCTCTCTGCAATGATGTAATAGTTTCTCCCACATGGAAGTTTACTGAAATATCGCCTTTCTGTGATGCGCCATTTAAAAGACCTGTAAGTAAATGTCAATTAAATAAACTCCTAATATAGTAATCATTGTTACTTAATAATATTTCATCAGATTTAAACAAATAATCATTGTGTTTCATTAGTCTAGCATGTGTGATATTAAGTTTCATCATTACCAAATACATTGAAATTAAAATAATCACGACATTTACCTCTATCCCAGAGTGCCTTATTTCCTGTAGGATCTTCATCAACATCATCTGTAATTGACTGTGGCAATCTCATCACAGCCACATTACCAAATTTGTCAGACATTGCCACAGTATCATAATCAAGTACACAACTATTTGTGATCCATCTGGGGTTTGTGTCATCAGCAAATATAATTAATTGATTTTCTCTCTTTTTGAACTTAATACAAATTACAGATTCTTGAACATCAGACACGTATATTCGTTGGCGAACAGTCTTTATGTCGGCAATTAAATTTGGAATATGTCTGTTTTCACACTTTCGTAGTAGTTTTCGCCTTCCAATATCATACAGTCTTAACATGCGGCCGACGCCTGCTAGAAGTTTGCCATTAAATGGTGCTAGAGCACCCGGATATTCATCTACAGCTGTTTTATGTAGCAGTTCTAATTTTCCTGTACTGTGTATCTGTAATCGAGATTTAGGCTTTGTAAACAACAGTGAAGCAAATGTTAAAACTAAATACAAGGTAATTTGTGTTATTTTCTGTAAGCAGTTGATATACAAAAATAAATTATTACCTTATACACATGTAGAAACCCTTCAGTACACGATCGAGGCGACAGGACTGCGTCTTTAGCTACTCCCACAACAAGATGTGGTGATGTGTGCTCAGAATGAGAGGACCAGCGTACAATACATAGAGATACTGCTGCTTCATTCTGTTCCAACTGCACTTTGTATACAGTGTTAGGCTGCCCACCAATGCTCATATCAACTACTCTAATTTGTGATGCCCACATACCTGAAAATATAACTGGTTTCAATTTGTTCCAATTGTGTAGATTAGAGTATAAAGTTAAATTGAAAATGTTTCCAATGCTTGAATCAAATGAAGTATAGGATTTCATCTGGGATTAACGCATGGATATGATGTCGCCACAATCGATTAGAGTCAAACTGCTTATTAAACATTTTTGCTCTTGCCCAGAGAATGTGGCTATAAGTAATAACAATAAGTTATAGTTTCAAAATGAGTTCATTAGTTAAGACAAGCATAATCTGTATTATATCTACACACCTGCTCCTGCCTTGGGAGAAGAGAAGACACTTTCAGGCAGAATATCAGAGAGAAATGCATCAGCCATTTCATTTGCCAATTGCTGTTCTTCTGGCCCACCTCCTGCAGCTGCTTCACGCATTTCCTGTGCCATTTGCACTCTGAAAAAGGAAGGGTTTTTAAATTCAAACAATCATATTGTATAATAATAGCAGGTACTGAATTTATTTTTAAAACTCAGTACTGCAGGTTTATCAACAAAGAATTCAGTTTAATGTGTATATTTGTCATCATTGAATAAATGATTTACATTTACACAAATGGCTTTGTATCTAAAAATTTTTTTACCTCCTTTGCTTCTTCATTTCATCTGTATAGGAGTTGTGATCAGTTTCCAAGACAATGATTTGATTATTGTCTGAGTTTATTATAAACTTCCGCGGCGTGTACTCCAATGGTACGGTTGTTTGGTTAAATACAGCTCCCAATTTCTCTAATGCCAAAATCCTAAGGGTATTTGAGGAAATAGCAACTATACCCTCAGCACATTGTTCTGTAATTAACATTCATTCTATTAGTTAGTTGTTTAACTTCCAAGGCACATTAATTAAGTAAATAGTTCTTGGTTATTTTCATATGTCCACAGCATGGTTTTGCCACCTTCACAGTCCGAACGACTCCAGTTTGGCTATGGAATATGCTGAGTGCCACTCTACCGCAAGCGGGAGGGAGACGTGCTCTGCGACGTTGTGGGCCTTTCACTGCATAGAGGCAGTTGCGCACCACCATCACAAGCGCCGCCCGAAGGCAGCACTTGCAAACACGTCGGGAATTTCTCTTACAACTATAAAAATATAATTCAACTGCGATAAGTAAATTTTTTACCTGAACTGAAACCCGCAGCATATTCCAAGCATTCATATGAGAGTGGGGTTAGATGGAATCTGTTTTGATAATGATAACCAAGCCAAGTTCTTGACGATACAGCCAATACAGCTTCAGAGCCTTGAACCCGAACTTTGAATAATTTTACAGGTCTTGATCCTAGGTATCTGCAATGATTATTTTTTCTGTAATCTCAAATACACCTAATACAAGAACTATTTGCATTGAGATTGAATCTCAGATCTGGTTAAGTAATCGTCAATGTATTTCAGATGAAACACGGAGCGAATAAGTTGACATCATTGGAACAACATAAGACACAAAATTCAATGTAATAGAAAGTAAACAATAATTTAATACCTTGTCCTTGTGTCTGCCAAGTCACCAGTTACCGAATCTAAAGTTGTTCTGAGTAATACTCCATTACTCAAACCAATATTCAGATGGAGCGCTGATTTAGCCCCACTTTCAAATGGTTGTTCAACTATGCATAAAGACTCTGCACCGGCAGGTAAGGCTTGCATCGAACGTGGCGATAAACAATCCTAAAAGTAAAATTTACATTTATCAAAATGATTGTAAAACATAATATACAATTTTTTATATAATAATAATCAGTAATGTTTAAGAATAACGCATTTTTAGGTCGTTATAATCACAATTATGATTTCAGTGGTGTCCTTTTCTCATCATTTAAGCAATATACACATGAAAATATCTTTAGTATTTTGTAAGAAATTGTAATATACTTACAGCTGGATCCAAGGAAATGATCCGAACAGTATTATCATTCAACCCCACACCTAAGAACCAAGCTCTTTGTTCACCAGTTGCCACTGACCCTAACGCCATACAAGAAACATCTGAAGACAACTTCTTTCTTTCAGTGTACTCATTTAGTTGCCCAGTCTGCAAACGGAAAGCTATATCAATTTATGTATCAAAACTGTTCAAAACATATTATATAAACAATATTAGTAGGAATGTCCACAGCATGGTTTTGCCACCTTCACAGTCTGACAGACTCCAGTTTGGCTATGGAATATGCTGAGTGCCACACTCTACCGCAAGCGGGAGGGCGACATGCTCTGCGACGTTGTGGGCTTTTCACTGCATAGGGCAGCTACGCACCACTCTTACGAACGCCGCCCGAAGGCAGCGTTCGCAAACACGTCGGGAATTTAATTTTACAGAGTTGTCAACTATTGTGATACTTACTGGATCCATTTCAAAATATACGAGTTCACCACCGGTTAATGCAATCACAACCTGTCGCTGATTGACTGCACATTTTACAATTGATTTCTTTCCAGGCGCTTTCCATTCGTTAACACGCTTATCGGCGCGAATATGTCGTATACCGTCTGGATAAACTTGAACTAAGGCATCATTGCCAAGAGCGTGACAACTTAATGTAGGCGTCGTTCCCAAGAAACCAGAATCAGTTACTTCTTCAACTGTTTCCCCAATAGAGAGCACAAGAGTGGCATTTACGAATGACACAATGATGTATGAATCATATTCCTCTGTAACCAAAAGAAAAAAATAAAGCTAGGATTGAGTAGGTGGTTAAATTTCTACAATTTTATTGTCTTCTTTATGTCAGCCTCCAGTGAAGTTTATGGTGTCATCGCTGCCTACCTTTGTGTAATATCTGACGTGAGCATCTCTATTTGTTCATCGCCCGAGAGTGGATTCTGAAAAGAAAAACCACTGGTGTTTATGTATAACAAACAGCCAGGGTTTTATTAGTAACTTGTTGATACATATTAGCTATTGGTAGCATATTTATAGATTATCAACCATCGGCCGTACTCACCGCATATCAGTGAAAAATCCATAACCATTCTAATTGACCTCCCGCTTATTACTAAGAGGGACCAAGCTGTATCAACGGTTCTAATGTGGAAACCTTGTTCAAATATATCGCAGTGTTTAAGTCTTACTATACGCATTTAAACGGTGCAGTATTATTCTAAACTATTTAGTAGCTTTTGCGCCATTGGCGAACGAACGTACGAACAGACAAGATTTAAAAAAATAAATACGTTACAAAATATATCCAATCTTCTATACATCTAAGGGCCTCAATACAGTTTTCATTTAGATAAAATCTACATATAACAATTCTAACAGTTTAATCATTTAATTAGACCATCTGTTAGTTCAGTAGCGGTTAAAGGTCATAAGATCAGTGGATAGTTATAGGTGATTATTAAAAGATAACTCGTTAGGAATGACCTGTTTAATCTGAACTTCAAACATTTCCGCCATTATCAATAACTAATTGATCGGATACGGAAAAGTTATAGAAAATTAATCGTTCGCTTTAAAATATACAGTAACAAACCCTTTCATAAAATACTGGTCTCTACCATTAGTAAACTGAGGCATTGAGAACTTCCCGCGATAAACGAGTTCTGTATGCAATGGTAATAGAGTCTTATGTCGAAATATCGCTTGCGGTGCACCTAATTCTACCGTAAAGCAGCAATGTGAGAACTGCTGTGTTTCGGTTTGAAGGGTGTAGTTAGGCAGACGACACTGGACGGGGGGCATTCCAACGTAGTC
>DWKW01001143.1:0-13457 GCA_018250115.1 Doberes anticus
GCTGTCTGTCTGATGAAATGTGAAACATTTAAAAATCAACAATAGCTAATAAATAAAAAAAAATATTAAGAAATCATTTTGTATTGGACCGAATTGTGAATCTAAACCATTCTCGAATCCACCTGAAGACACACAAAATATTTCATTAAAGTCAGTTTAGCCGTTTAGAAGGAGTTAAGTGACATACACACGCCCAGAAGAAATATATATACATATAAAGATATGCTTTATACCTTATATATTTATATCTTCATACCTTCGCTAAGGTATACAAAACGCGGAGGTGTGCTATTCAATTACAACATAGATAACAGAAAATAAAGTGGTACAAATAGGGTATTTATTTATTAGTATGTAGATATCAGACCTATGATGGACTAGAAACGTTTCTTTAAACGTGCTGGACGTAAAAGCACCCTACACTGAAATTATTACTTTACGGCTATGGGGGCGCCCTCTGTTGAACTTAATAGCAATTATTTAATATTTGAATCTACTGAAAAAAAAATTTTGTTTCTTTTTTTCCTATAAACCGGTCCGAGCCAATGCAATCATGGATATAACATTAATAAGTGGCATAACAAGATATTTAATACAAACAGGTGGTTTACATTTAAATAAATTATTGGTATATAAATAAATACCTAAATATTTTATCATTGAGATCATTTTTTTTTTCTAATTAAAATAACAAATAACACTTCATTATCATAACCTCACACTAGCATTCACTGTGTCATGGGCGACATGGACTCACGCATAAATAACAACACAAACACCCAGACTGGGAATAGAAATCTAAGCTCATCATGAAATTTTTTAAACAGATATGGAACCCAGTACCCTCCGAATGGCAGACCAGTATGACGAACAAAGACCATTGAAAAAAACGAGTCATCAAATGAGGTTTAAATAAAAATTCAATACGACGTCTTTAGCTTTTCGCAAACATTGCATCTTAAATAAAAATTGGAAGTTTAATTTCACACACTTTCAAGCAATCTTAGTGAAACAACTACTGGTACAGTGAAAGTGACTTCAGTTATTATTTCATTGGGTCAAAAATGGTTTTCAGGATTTATAGAAGGGTATGAAATTTTCAAGTTTCGTTGTAAGAAATTTAATATTCGTTTTTCTTTAACACTGAAACTTCTTAAGAGAAGCTCCTTAATTTCCAGAAAAGTTTGACAGAGAAACCTTAAGAGCGGAAAATCGTTCGACTATTTTTCCACTCTTATAACTAAACGAGTAGCGAGCACGCCATTCCTTCATTTGAGTATTTCAATACGAAATTTCTTTTTTCAATTTCAATGTCGGATTTTAATACCAAAGGGAGCACTTTCAGGGAACTCTTTACATCACACGAAAACAAAGGACGAACGCAAGGTAAAAGGTATATTTGAGAGGTCTCAAGTACCTCCCACTTCGTATATTTTTAGTTCTTAATATATCTATGAAGAAAGTAATATCGTGAGAGAATACACAGAAATATTCGTTGGCTTACATAGGATAAAAAAAAAAGTTTTTGGAATGAAGTTACGTTACGCGGCTTACGGTAGAGTGAACTGATAGAAATCGTTATCCACATAATACCTCAAATAGGACATAACTCCTATATGAGGTTGTATGTGGATGCGTTGCTACTCCAGAGGACTAAGTTGGCATGCCTCCTGGTGGTGCCGCCGCAGTCGATCGATCGAAAACAGTCAAAAATCCCAAAAAATCAAAAATCCCTGAATCAATCAGAAAACGCGTAACGCCATCTCGTATCAAATAATAAAACCTCTTCAACAAAATGTCAGACTCACCCAGCGTGCGGAAAACAATAGGCCTGCTGCTGTACTTATGGCCGCCCCACAGAGCAGCGACGGTCACTTGGTACTGAGTGTCTGCATCCAGTCCGCTCAATATCACTGCGTCAGAGTTGCCGGCTACCTCCAGAACCACTCTGTAACTAATGCACCATGAGTCAATTTCGTCATATTCTATTAGTAAGCAGGGGAAAGAAGAGAGAAGAAGAAAAGAAAGAGAAAGAAGAGCTCCTAATTATTTAACGGTAATACTTTATCATCATCAACCCATGATTGTCCGCTATTGGGCACGGGTCTCATCTCAGAGATTAGAATCCCTCTCGGATTAGGCTATAGCCAACCACTCTGGTTAAGTGTTTATTGGCGGACATCACATGGCTTCGAGAACAATTTGGAGGTTTCTTTACGACGTTTTCCTTTACCGTTAAAACGAGTGATAATGAATTTATAATGCGTATCTGATTTATATAAAAATTGATGTACCGGGATTTCGAATCCGGACCCGCCGGAACGGGAGGTTCACATTCTTAACCACTAGGCTTTCACTAACTGGAAAAACTATGTACTGACAAAACTACCATCTTTACGATTACCAAGGAACCATAGTACCTGACGTAGTACTATCTATCTTAACCTTATGCTGTGGTGTATTAACACTTTCCAAGGATAGACACCACAAGAGGGCTTTCGATATAAAACATCAATTAATAAAGACGTTATATAACGCTACATAACATATCGTTTATGCTTACTTAATGACAGCAAACTGTAAAACAGCTACCCGATACAATTCCTGTTATCTCATTCTTTGAAGAGCTATCCGACAATTGATTCTTGTTTTTCTTTGCTGTGATTTTAATATTTATAAACCCAAAAAGCGTAAAATCAGTGATATAGCATCAACCCAGTATTATCCCACTGCTGGGCACGGGTGAGAGTTTAGGCCATAGTCCACCTCGCTGATTCACATGCCTTTGAGAACATTATGGAGAACTCTCAGACATGCAAGTTTCCTTACGATGTTTTCCTTCAAAATAAGTGATATACATATACATATTTAATTATCTATATTTATACATTAATCCGTTTTGTCTGTTTTAAAAGCCAGGTATTTCATAAAAACCTGTGGTGAGTGATGAAAAATCCCAGAAGAGCGCTATAAATGGATTACATTAAACACACGAAGTTGTCGCAGTTCAAAACGGGGTTACGACAGGTACATAACAAACTATACGTACCCTATATAAGCTTAAAATAACCCTAAATTACCGAACGGCGAACAAGTTAGAACAAAAACCCAAGTCATCTTGAAGCTAAAATTTGAGATGCAATAAGAGTGTCTTGAGCTGCTATCTTAACAAAAGCCTGACAAGAACCGACAACATAATTACAGCTCGGTATAAAACACGAATATCATCGTAACAAAAGAATCGCGTTTCCTGAAGAATTTTGAAAGAATAAGAGAGTTACCTTATTCATCAAAGAGAAATCGCACGATTTTTAAGTAACAATAAATTTTAGTAACTATGACTGGAATATAATTACATAAAACATAAAAACTCACGCCTGTCTCCCATTGGGGTAGGCAGAGACCAAAGACCGCCAAATGCTATGCTGTCATCAATCGTTTTTGCATGCTCTTCGGTTACGAGCACCCCTTATTTGACCCTTTACCATTTTGATCGCCATTACCATTTACCACATGGATCGCCAATTTGGTCCTTGTAGGTACGTCTAGGACGTCCCCGGCCGATACAATCATTCACTTTTCCCATGTATATCTCTTTCGTTACTATTCTTTCATCCAGCCTTTCATTATAATAAACCGTCGAAGCATTCCCTTTTCAATTTTTGACACTTTTCGAATATTACTTTACTTCCATAATAGCACAAATATACAATATGCAGTCCAATCGACTTTGGACTGCAATATGTGTCGATGAAATTTTATTGATTGGTTTATTGATTATGAAATTTTAATGATTTACAGGGTTGATTGATTAATATTTTGCCATGACAAGGATACTAAATAAATAACTCGTAATTCGCAAGGCAAAAGTTTTTTATTATTTTCGTTGGTTCATCATCGCCATCATTCATAATCCAGGGAAGTACCAATTTATACGTATTATTTTTATTGTAATGCTGCTTATAGCTTATTGTAGGTAAGTAACTCTCAAAAAACACTTTTGACAAATATTATTGAAAATATTGTAACATTTAATTGTTTTACTATTATTACGCTTAGTCACTCAGTGATAGTGATAAAAGTTATTCGCGAATTATTATACGCGTATGTAGGAAATATTTGCGGAGAAACAAAAAAAACGTCGTCAGGAAACTTACCAAATCATTATGAAAATGCACATAAATATCCTCGTCCGTACTTAGTCGGAGTGGGAGACCAGAACCTAAACTGTTCTCTTAATAATATCGGTCGGCAATAGTTTGATTTGTGTTGATATATTTTCACTCTAAGTTTAGGCAGTTTTGAGCGAGGATACACCCTCATTAATGCTACAACAAAAACTTCCCATTTCCCGAACTAGAATTACCTGTCCAAACCTTGTATTCACCTTTCACTCCTTTAATCCATTTAGTGTGTCTATTTCTTTGTGAACTAAGCTGTGTAGTTTCCGATTACTTTTGAACCATTGTTGAGAGAGACTTTTTCTTCAAATAATCAGGTAATGTTGTATACGAGGGTCGGAATAACTTCTTATGTTAGGAAATTTCAACAGACAGTTATTTCTTTTGTATATGTAATGCCTAGTGAGTGAGTCGGGGTTCCAAACCCGGCAAGCACCTCTATTTCTCGAAATACTATCTATTCTAAATTTTCAAATTTATGTGCGTATTGTGAATTGATTATCACTCGCTTTAACGGTGAAGGAAAACATCGTGAGGAAACCTGCATTCCCGCGAGTTCTCCATACCGTTCTCAAAGGCATGTGAAGTCCACCAATCCGCACTTGGCCAGCGTGCTGGACTATGGCCTAAACTCTCTCATCTCTGAAAGAAAACCCGTTCCTAATAGTGGTACAATAATTGGTTAACGATTACGGACATTCACATATAAAATTTCGTAACCGTACATTACAATACTGTATGTATTTACGAGTAAACTCACTCGTCGTTGACATAATATTGAGTCATTTACTCAGTTTTTAAACAGGTATATAGTTAAACTGTCTATATACTATCTGATACACAGTTCGCGTAATTTTTTAAAACTTCTGTTACTCTTCCTTGTTAATGGTGAATATTGTTATTGGCTGAAATACGGTCACTGTTTATAGGCAAGACGTTGGTGAGTGGGCTACTACATGAATTAGTGCGTGTGTAGTCCCAAAAAATTCTATCTCAGTGGTACAATTAAGATATTTATGACCTACTGGAAATTGAATGCGGAACCCCGTGGAACATACGAGCAAGTGTTGTGCCAAATGCTCTATCAAAAATTGAATTCGGAACTCTACGGAATATAAGTGTTGTACCAAATACCCGACAAGAAATTCATTTCAGAACTCCATGGAATATAATTTTTGTACCAAATACCCGACAAGAAATTCATTTCAGAACTCCATGGAATATAATTTTTGTACCAAATACCCGATAAGAAATTTATTTCAGAACTCCATGGAATATAAGTGTTAAAAGTTTTTGTCAATTTTCTTTTGTTTTAAGATTCTATAACCAAAAAGGTTGAGGGGTCTATCAATCCAACTGGCTGTCCATCCCAGGGCTGTATTTCAATAATCGTGACAGTGACACAGCTAAAATTATCACAGATTGTATGCTATCATAAACCATGGCAAATTTCAATACAACATATACTTTTTTTGATAGCACTTTTACTGTCATCTTTGCCATCCAACAGGTCCAGACAGCTTCCGTAATTATTAACTATTCACCTCTAATCAACAAACTATGGCTTTATTCAAATTATAGTGGTGACCAATCAAACAGATCAAAATTAATTCAGATTGTATAACAGGTTGTATTAATCCTTAGTTAGCGTATCGGTTGCCTCCTATGACATTTTCGAAATTACTCATTAGGTTTATACCTTCAATACATCAAATGAGGTCTTCTTTAAAGAGCCACAAAGCTATTTAACGAACTGATATTGCTACGCATTGTGATACAAATCGTACAAAAACTATAGCACTTTACCGTCGTGCGTTGTAACAAAATTATGCATGAAATATTGTTGTGAAATAACTTGTTGCATTACACGCAACGTCGTGTTTTGTAGTCCTCTGTGACATGTTGACAGTGACGGACGACCGGACTGAAATAAACACATTGGGCTGTTTACTTTGCAAGGCGAATGACTATACGTTGTCTATATGTAATATTATAAAATTGTAACTGGGCCATGTCTGGAAACCGAGTATATTTTTGATAGTGTCTATATACTATCTGACAGTTTGTTGACTGTTAGATACTGAAAAGTTGATGGTGGTAGAGGCTTATGTGGAAGGCCGTCTGCGACCGCACCACTGTTGCATCTATTTCTGCCGTAAAGCAGCAGCAGAACTATAATAGATTAAAACTGTAATTTTACCGTATAAAAGCATGCCATTACACTTAAATACTGTCATAACTTTTGTACAAAATCAGTAAAATAGAATAGCAAGACGAGACCAAAATATTTAATGTGTTTTATGTTTTTCGTCAACCCATTGTTGTCACACTGCTGGGCACCGGTCGTATTCCAGAGGTTCACATGTCTTTGAGAACACTTTGTAGTACTCTTCGGCATGTAGGTTTTCTCACGATGTTTTCCTTCACCGTCAAAGCGAGTGATAATTAATTTCTAATACGCATTACATATTTTAGAAATAATTATCAATAACAAATTCAAAATTTAGAGGTATGTGTCGGTATTTGAACCCCGACTCGAGTGCGATGGCGAGATTCTTAACCACTAGGCCATCTCACTATTTATATCTTTTATTACGTTTGGTTATTACATATTGGTCATTGTTTGTGCCTTAATTTCGCTTTGAACAAGTAATTAATTTAAAAATAGAAACTTTATTCTTTATTTATACATGTTTACGTATGTTTAACTGGTATTATGTTTATGAATAAGCCTAAATTGATGTGACACTATAAATGATGGTGGTAAAGTCTTACGTCGAAGACAAGTCTGCTCTGATACAACAAACACCACTGTTGCACCTATTTTAACGTTAAAGCGGCAGTGCTTGAACTGTTGTGCCGAAACACAAGGTATGAAGGTATGATTAGGAAGGCCACAGGGGTGCAGGGGTAGTGCCGCCGAGTCTTTGACACACGACTCTACTACCAGTACTTTTAGGTGTGTTTTAATTACAATTAAGCTTTTCCATTCACTTATTAATCAATGTAATAGTAGATTAGATTAGAGTGTTACAGTTAATAATTATCTGTTTAAATATTAAATCCAAACATAAGTCTAACCACACATTTTACATTAAATGTACCATACATTACAGACACTCTACAACTATTATATGTTTATCGATGAGTACCTATCTGCAGTTTAAATTAAACAAAATACTTTAGAAAAATAATAAATAAGCGTGTTTTAATAGAAAATTCGCCTACACTTAGTCTATATTGAACATATATGTATATCCGACATTAAATAACAATGGAAACATACTCGTATCTAAGGGCAGTTATAAAGTGAAAGTGTCGTAAAAGAGATATCCCAGTTACTGTGTGTTCCATATTCAGCTGTGGGCAGAGATCCGTACCCAGCAACGGAGCGTTAAAGGAACGCTGTATGTCGCGTTTCACTGTAATAGTATTAAATAGAAGTTATTCCAAATTAAATAGAAGACGAACAATCCCATTAATAGAAGTTACGATCCGTATGGCGCCGTGGGCAATGTTCGGTCTGTCGTTCGCAGGCTCCTGGGTTCGATTCCCAGCAGGGCAGAAATTTGAATGAACATAATTTGAATAATTTAGATTTCTGTACTTGGTCTGGGTGTTTGTGTGCTTGTTTCTGTGTGTGTCCACGGCACCCACGACACAGGATAAATCCTACTGTGGGGCTAAGAATGTGAATCGTTATTTATCTAAACTTTATAGTTTACGTACCGTAATGTAACGTAGCGTATTCTCGCATAATTCTATTCTAGATGTCTGTTCTAAGAAATTCGTTGACGACAGGCACATTTCACGCAAGCGAAAAGACTGAGTTATGTGAACAAGAAGATGAATACTAAAAATGTCTGAGCCTTGGATTTGCTTTCGTCCTAATTTATGAGAGCGTAGGTACTTGTCGCACACGAGGCAGGTAACGAGAAACGCAGGGTGAGTGAAATGATGAACGGAATAGATTAACATCGTCGTAAGTTCTCGCATTTCATTCTTCTTGTGTTTCCGGGTTAATTGGCAGGTTCCGACGTCAAGATTAGCAAAGCATTAACTATTTCTAATAGTGATCACTTGATCACTGCATCTTTTCCTCGTTGATATTAATCGGATATATTGCTTGTAGTGCTTACAGTTACACTGCACTTGCAGGGCAGTAATAGCCGTAGAGTCGCTTCTTTAGAGCCTTATACAGAAGACGTAATATGAATTATCATGAGGTAGTCCTCATAATAACATGTTCAATGTGCAATTTGATACAATTGTATCCATTTACAATTGTATCCATTTACAATTGTACATCTAACAAAATATTTATATTTCTTCAATTGTCGCATATAATTTAATAGCGCACGATGGGACTGACGAACTGGAGTCGGTTGCGAGACTGAAAAGATTAGACTAAAAATTTAAGAATCTAGTTTTTTTTATCTTAAATTAACATTTTAAATAAACGTCTGGCTTCACTTTTGTTACTTTTAAGTGAAGCTTTGCTTTTGTTACTCGTATACTTCGTAATAATAATTTTAACTAGTTGAAATAAATGGTATAATATATGTGTTATGGCTTTAGAATAATTAAAATAACGAGATAGTTAATATGTGCATGGCGTTACTTTGACGTAAATCCATTATTACTAAATATTTAATGATTATTACGACATTAGAAGTATTAAAACTACGTGCAAAAATCCGCATGCGAAGTTTGTGTAGTGTATGCTTTAATGCAGCAAAGCCCTCTACCCCTTAAATGTGAAAAACATGACAGATATAATTTTATTAACAGTATCTAGACCGCTCGTCAAGTTGTCGCCTATGTGTATATAAGCGACAATAATAAATTTAATTGACCCCTTGAGTATATGACGGCTTACCCTACAGGTAGGTCAAGAAGCACCACGTACTTTTAACCGATTTTTACCTGACTACGGCAGAACAAAGAAAGAGTAATGTTGACAACCTTTGCACGATATATATGTACATGTGCATGTAAGTACCTATGCATGGATGTTCCACTCTAGCGGTGTCCGCCAACCCGCACTTAAACCCACACATGTTTGAGGAGACCCATGCTCAACAGCCACTATACCTAGCCCCGTTTTAAATTTATAACAAAGATTGATCCTTACAGAGTTTTTTTAAACTGTAATAATTATAAGCATCAACTTGAACTTCTTCAGCTACATTTCTTTAGGATTAAGTTGGCTAGTAAACAGATTAACCCAATTCGTCAGATTAAGGACGTTGAGTTGGTAACATTAAACTTAACGGAGCATTTTTAGAATAATTCATAAGAGGTAATATGATTTCGCGATGCTTGTTATTAAGTTTTTTAATTTTTAATCTGAGCGGGACGACCACGAAATGTTTTTGAATTATCACATCTAAGATAACGATGATGGAAATATTAGATATACATAAATAAAAACTTCTGTGAAAATAGACAAAAAATACACAGACCAGATAAACAATAATGTAAAGTATTTTTGTATTGGTATTATTGGTAGTATTGTATTGCTCGTGTGTGTTGTTTATTAGGTTTACAATATATATAAATATATACATATATGTATACCTATAGAAAGGCCCGAGTATATTGCGAAGAATGATACAGCTACGAAAGTGACAATGACCTTAGATCTATTAGTTTTCCAGACAATATTCTGTACGATTGATTCTTTATCTAGCATGCACAAGAATTACACAAATTGTTTCCCTCAGCCGTATATCGGACGGTATCTAGACGAACAACGGGTAAATACCCAAACCTATCTGTTCCAAATAGTCCAGTACCGAATTGCATGCCCTATTTCACTGAGAAGGTAACTCAGCGCTGCATGGACTCCACTCGTATTATTCACTTGTTTTACATTAATGTATTACTATTTTTCCTTTCAGTCTTTCTCTCTCTTCGTCTCGTATTTCTTAGCATTTTTGATGAATTGCATTGTTCTTCTCTGTTCCCCAGCATTTCTGTTATAAAGTATACGATACTATTTATATATATATATCCTCGTTCCTGCTCCCTGCCAACCAACCGCCTATACGACGGTGAATTTTGTAGGCAAGCGTGGGTCATCTCAGCACTCATCTGCACTTTCCCGTCAGGTGACAAAACCGATCATAATGATTCCGCCAAGGTTTTACAACCATTCGTCATCAATCCATTATTGTACCACTATTTGGCAGAACTCCTCTTGAAGATGAAACGATTTAGATCCACCGCGCTGGATAAGTGCAGATTAGCGGACTTCACATGCCTTTCAAAACATTATGGAAATCTTTCATGCATGCATGCTTCGTCACGAAGATTTCTTTCACCGTTAAAGCGAGTTATAATTATTTTTAACACGGACGTTATTTAGAAAGAAATGCAAATTACCACTGGGCTATCGCTCACTAACATTATCAATTAATTAATGTCTTTTAGTAATATTACCGTAATACGACCATTACCTAACCTAACCATTACCTATTAATAAATGTGAACAGATGACTTAACGTGTCAGTTCGAAGCATTAAGAACGGTGTTGAGGACTTCGATAGCTGAGAAATGAATGGTCTGTTGGTACTCACCGGCAGCCGCCCTAAGGTCTTCCCCTCGTAGTACAACCCACAGGACTGGATCTCCGGATTCATACAGCTTGGTCACGGAATAGGTTCTTTTTCAGGTGGTAAAAGGGCATGGAACACTATTCTTATTTCTCTTCTTAGATATTTTTATAGATTTTTTTCTGGAGCGCGGCGGTTGTATGTGCGATAACGTTCGCAATTTGGTTTCAACCCATATGGTACTTTTTCATACGCGATAGATGGCGCGCACTATTGGCCGGAAGCACAATAACTAAACCTCTCGAGAGTTTGAATTCCTAACGGTGTTTATAAGAAATTATTCTTTATAGATTGGTGCGCAAACTATAATACAGAATATGGAACAATAAAAAATAAATAATAATGTAAAATCTCCAACAGTCCATCCAAAGCGCGGACGCGCTTAACGCTTCTTGATCTATTACGATCACAATTGACGCAAAAGGAGCCCTCATATAAAACCGGAGATATCATCGGCTCCCATGGTATTTGGTTTCTTACACCGTGACCGTTTATCATCAGGTTACCCCTCTGTTTTATTATTAAGTTAAGTAAATAGATAAATACATAATTCGTTATTTGACTTCTTTCAGTGTGACTTCGCCTTTACGTCCACGTCAACTGCGGTGGCATATCTTCGTACGTCACACTGCCCGACTTTGCTCCGAGACGTTTGATATAGGACGCGGTTAGGGAAACTACATATATCTATAACGGTTCGTATACATTATAACGCTTCGTAGAATTTCAGTACGACTTTTGAAAGCTCTGTTAAGAAAGAGATATTTTACTTCGTTGTAAATTCTGGTCGACTTTGAAATCGGTGATTTGTAATGATCAACGAATGTATCAGGTATCACCCAGAGACATTTATGTTGCTTTACAGTTGAGTCGATCTGCCTCGACGTGCTTGTCCAGTTGATACCAAATATCGCTGCTCGTTGTACTGACCACAGGTCGCTGACACATTGTTGCTTATTTCAATCTATTAAAAACATAAACAAAACACCTCAACACGTAAAACAAAAGCCAGACCACTATAGCTAATGTATATTATCTATTACGATCTAGTATTCCATAAAGCGAACTAGGTTCGCAATTACATTACCATTTTGATCGGATTACCACAATGTTGTGTTTCATGCTTATCTGATCGTAACAATGTTCAAACATCATGAATAAATTGTATTGACTTCGTACTGTACAATTTGTTTCCTTGTATGAGCTACTGAGTTTTTAAAGTGCTCATTGTCGTCAAACTAGTAATAGGGCTTTGCGTACGCAAATTTGACCAACAAATAGGTACTCAGTGAAATTTACTTACTTATCTTTAATGGGGAATAAAGAAGTTATTGATTTTTTACCAACCTTTTTGTCCATTTTTGCTTCTTATCTCTTACGCATTTGCAAATAGACAAGGACCTCGTCCGCTTAGACATGATTTTAAAGCCAACTTTCCAAAAAAACCCTTTCGTTACCCATAGAGTAACAGAGTGATTTGTTCCTTGTCCAAGGGTAGTCTTAAGAAAGTTATCCTTACATAAAATATTAACTCGGGGCAATCGAATTTTTTAACAGTCTCGTCGTGTGAACTAAAATTTTTGCTATGCATCATCATCAACCCATTACCGTTCCACGACTGGGCATGAGTCTCTTCACAAAGAAGAGAGGTTTAGGCCATGTTCCACCATGATAACCAGGCGCTGATTGGTTGACTTCACATGCCTTTAAAGAGCCTGGCATGGGTTTTCTTTCACAGTTAATGCAAATGATAATTAATTCAGAAGGCGCAGGACCGGACGAAGTGGCGCCAATTGGGGGAGGCCTATGTCCAGCAGTGGACCTTTAAAAGCTGATGGATGGAATTAATTCCTAAATAAAATTGAGAAAAGGTAATATTTCGAGAAAAAGAGTTGCGTGCCGGGATTTGAACTCCGACCCCCAAGAGCGGAAGTTCGACAACCACTAGGCTATCTCTCACTCACTTTTATGGATATTGTTATGTAAAATAACATGCAAACCAAATATGTTTACCGTAGTCTAATACAATTTCCATCACACTTCATACAAATGACATACATGCAACACCGTGGAAATCGACTGCGCAGCTGATTAGATTAGTATGAGCATTGAATTATGCCATTATTCAACTAACGTCCATTTTGGGTCCACCATTTATTGCTACTAAGTAAGAGCCACCATACATTTCTATTAAAACTAAAAGGTAAGACTGAGGCCACGAGCACTCTACATCAACGATGTGAAAAAGGGAAATTGTTATAGACATATGTTGAACAAATTGACCACGGCATTACTTACACAAGTTTTTTTAAATATATAATATATGTTATATATGTATATGTTAATATATAATATAATATATAATATAGTGTATATGTTAAATTCCTTCAAATAGGTCCGAAGTTCTATTTGAGATCCTACGTAGATGCGTCGCCACTCCTGAGGACTAAGTTAGAATGTAGGAGGCATTCTAACTTAGTTATATATAAAGATCCAGTAAATAACAAAATTCAGGTGAGCAAGGGAAGTCAAATATGAAGCTCGGTGAACGTATGAAGTTAAACCGACCACACACCGACCACATTGATGGTGGTAGAGTCTTATGTCAAAGACTCGACTGCGGCGGCACCACCGCTACACCTATTTCTGCCGTAAAGCA
>DWKW01001144.1:0-13455 GCA_018250115.1 Doberes anticus
TGCTGCTTTACGGCAGAAATAGGTGTAGCGGTGGTGCCGCCGCAGGCGAGTCTTTGACATAAGACTCTACCACCATCTAAGACTACCACCATCATACTTTTATATATTTACGGAATGGCGAACGAGCACGAAAGCCATCTGATGTCAACATCAAACCTGAACTAGAACGGAAGTCCTATCTAAGGTTCTACGTGGTTGCGTTGCTACTCCTGAGGACTAAGTTGGAATGCTCTCCTCTCCTGTGCCTTCTGCCTAACCACACCCTTCAAACCGAAACACAGAAATGCTCAAACTGCTGCTTTACGGCAGGGATAGGTACAGCAGTGGTGCCGCAGGCGAGCTTTCGACATAAGAGTCTACCACCATATAATATATTTATGTAAATAAAATTTGTATAAGATATCTATCATTGCTTTATATTATATATCTATTGCTTTATAGATACTCTCGTGATGAGATCATCGGCGAAGTCGTGTCTCCTCTGTCGACCCTGCAGCTGCAAAGTGGCGAAGCCATGGCCCTGTGTCGCGAGATCCAGCCCCGCAGCCTGAAGGTATCTATATATTGATTAACCACATGATAATGCTAGGCGCAACATAATTTTCGGTGACGTCATTAATCATATCATCTCATTATTCATATCATTTCGCTGCCTACTATATGTGCTTAATTGTTTTGTAATTTAAGCGCATTTCTACAATTTTAGTTCCTATAACGATTTTTAAACGGTTCATCACTCGTAAAAACATTCAAAGAACATCTGAATTACAATGAACAACAATGACAACATTTGAATTACAATGCTTTGCTAAAATATGACATCAAATACCTGAGACTCTTCTCAGTACCAATCAGGACTAATGCCTGAATGGGTATAATTTGAAATGTGCTTAAACATATTATAGTGTATGAATAATGCATGGAATTATAGGCAGTAAAAAGATACATATATATACGATACTATTCAACTTGAACAATATTTGGAATAACGGTTAATTAAAAAAAAAAAAACGCTTTTTGAATATACAGGTACCATTTTTAATAAGTTCAGAGATAATTGGACAATAAATTGATTGATTGATTTATCAAAAGTGGTGTTCACAGATATAGACATAGATATTAAACATATATATGCATATATTGTAATTAAACATATTATTAATAATGTCTACACGTAACTTACTATTACTATTATATTAAACTAAGCACTATCTAAAATACACTGTTGCTATAACATAAATATGTACATAAATTCACGCCTGTTTCCCATTGGGGTAGGCAGAGACCCGAGACCGCCAAATGCCGTAGCATTTCATACATACTTTTTTCGCTTGTTCAACGGTCTTTCCATGCATGCTCTTCGGTCACGGGTACTCCTAATTTGGCCCTTTATCATTTAGTCGCCAATATGGTCCTCGTAGGTACATCTAGGACGTACACCAACACAACCGTTCACTTGTCCCATGTTTCTATCATACAACAACGTCGGTACAAAATAACAACTCGTAACTAAGTCGTGAGGCTCGACACAACATAGCGGGGTCGAGATGGTTAAGCATCTATCTAGGCTATCAGTCACTCACTAGGCTATCACTCACTCACTAGGCTATCACTCACTCACTAGGCTATCACTCACTCACTAGGCTATCACTCACTCTGTCTGTCTACCAAAACTTACGCTACATCCACAGCCAATTCACCGTCCACTGTAATATCGCTAGAGCTGACTGTCGCCACGGGTTCCATAATAATAAAGCGCAGTCCGACATCTTCATTATCCAGATGCGCGCAGCCGGGCGCGGCGAGGTGCTGGTGTCGCTGTGCTGGCAGCCGGCCGCCGCGCGCCTCACCGTCGTGCTGCTGAAGGCCCGCAACCTGCCCAAGATGGACGTTACTGGACTTGCCGACCCGTGAGTCAAAGTTCTCGGCTCCCGTTGGCCCCGTATGGCATTCGACTGAATACTTGACTCTTTGGCGCCGTGGTCGAGCGGTCAGCCGTTCGGAAGGCCTGGGTTGGATTGTTATTGTATTTTATTCAAATGGAATAGCAAATTAGCATGCAGGCCACTCGATGTTGAGTTGGCATTGCAGCCCATGGACATCAACATCAAACCTTAGCTAGGCCGGAACTCTTATCTGAGGTTGTATTTGGATGCGTTGCTAATGAAGAACTAAGTTGGAATGGCTTCTGTCCAGTGTATTCAGCCTAACTACATCCTTCAAATCGAAACACACTCATACCCCACGGTAAAATTTTCTGTGTCGCGGGTGCCATGGACACACACAGAATCAAGCTTACAAACGCCCAGACCAGGTACAGAAATCAAAATTCATCATTCAAATTTGTTTCGCGCTGGGAATCGAACCCAGGATCCACCGAATGGTTTATTTACTAAACCTAAGCAACCAGGCAGACGGGCCACATGATGGTAAGTAATCACTGTTGCCTATAGACACGAGCAATATCAGAGGAGTCGCCAATGTTTTGCTGATTTTTAAGGAGAGCTCTTTTAGCGCCTTTTTTGAAGAAGAAGAGGAATAGGTTGCACGTGCGTACCAAAAACGAACATTTAAATCGGACCGTGGAGACCGCCACAAGTCTAGATGGTCGAGATGGAACCTCAAGCTTCTCTTCGTGGAGTAGACTTAGGCACCAATAATGTTAATTCTCTCTATCTCCAGCTACGTGAAGATGTACTTGCTGTACAACGGGCAGCGCATCGCGAAGAAGAAGACGCACGTAAAGAAGCGCACGCTGAACCCGGTGTTCAACGAGTCGTTCGTATTCGAGGTGCCCGCCGCCCCCGCCGCCACGCTGGACCACGTGTCGCTCGAGCTGCTCGTGCTGGACTGGGATCGCGTCACCAAGAATGAGGTTCGTTTTCTTCTACTAAACGAGCAGCAAACGAACAGGCCACCTATTTAGTGGTCACTGCAGCTGATGGACGTCCGTATCGAACCACAAAAAAGACCCAAGTCGTAGAAGATGCGTTGTTACTCTTGAAGACTGGAGTGGAGTTGCATATTCAGGTCGCGCTTTCATTCTCGACGCTCTCTCATTCCTACCCCTCCCCCACTCACTTTAAGTCTGGGGGACTTCCCCTTCCGGTTCCCCACAAAAAAACTCGGTTAAGCTGTAAATACCAATAGAATGTGACATTAGAAAAAGAAAATCTTGAAGACTAAGTTGCACCTGCTGTCCAGCATAATTTGCCTAATCACACCCTTCAAACCGAAACACAGCAGTTCTCACACTGCTGCTTTACGACAGAAATAGTTGAATTAGCGGTGCTTTACCAGGCGAACTTTCGACCTAAGACTATTTGGGTGATTTACACGTAAAAACTGTCAAAGCTGGTAAATAGAATGGAATGGGACTATCAAGGTTCAAATTTAGACTTAAATACTATAATATATTGGAACAAGATCGATACACTAGGATCAGAGATAACCTTTACCGCTTTGCAATATGCAGAGCTCCCTGTGTCGTAGGTAAGATGGATACATACACAAATATACCCAACTGAAATCAAAATTCACCATACTAATAACTACTCCACTGGGAATGCAGACAGGCATTGATCACTGCGCCATCCGGGTTGCACAATAAGAATAGTTTTGTCACCGATATGCCTCGACAGGATCGTGGATGGTTTTCATAAAACAGTTTTGTCTCGTCGTGTTCAAAGGTAATCGGTCGGCTGGAGCTGGGCTCGGAGGGCGCCGGCAGCGCGCGCCACCACTGGCACGAGGTGCAGGCCGTGCCGCGCCGACAGATCGCCGACTGGCACAAGCTGCGCGAGTGACCGCCTCGCCCGTCTCACCCGCCTCGCCCCCGTCACCTGCCTCGCCCCCGTCACCCGCGTCGGCCTCCGTCACCCGCCTCGGCCTCCGTCACCTGCCTCGACCCCCGTCACCTGTCTCGGCCCCCGTCACTCGCCTCGACCCCGTCACCCGTCTCGGCCCCGTCACCCACGTCGACCCCGTCACGTGCCTCGGGCCCCGTCACGGCCTCCCCCCGTCACCCGCGACTCCAGACTCACTCGCCGCCACCCAGCTACGCCTCGTGTCACCCGGCTACATCTCGACCTGCGCTACCCGGCGCTCCGTTCTCTCTCTAACGCTCTATTAGTAGTGCAACAGCCGATACACTGACATTGGCAAATGGCTACACGATAACCAAATAGCATGAAACGACGCCACGAGTCACATTACGTCACTCGGCGACCTGACTCGCACTCTCTCAGCGTGGTAGATATTTGTCAAAAACAAATACCAAGTAAAGTACGTAAAATACACGGTGCCAATACTCTGTATTACTTATTGTCGCTAAATTTGCTTGTTAATATCTAATGATCTCAGCGAATTGTTGCGCTTCCATACCATCTTGTACCAAACATACAGTACCCTAACGATGCTTTTGATGCCTATATCACGTGTCCTCCATCAAATTCCTTTAAGGAACACGAGCATACATAAGTGTATTATCCTTGTATTTGCATTAATTTCTTCTTGTAGCTGGCTTCGGTCGCTGCGAGATAATGAACAAATTACAATATTACTATTTTTAACAGTAAAGACGTTTTTCACATTTGAATGATAGGACGGGTATCTCGTATCCCGCGTTGCATTTTCAATATTAATTTTATTTCTAACAATTCAATCAGTACTGACTAAAGTGATAGATAGCCTAGAGGTTAAGAATCTCGACCTCCGGCTGCGGTGCGTCGGGATTCGAATCCCGGCACGCACGTCTATTTTTCTAAGGATTATCTGTACTCGATTTTTCGAAATTACGTTCACATTGGAATTAAAGTATCACTTGCTTTGCTGGTGAAGGAAAACATCGTGAGCATGCATCTAATAAAATGCAACCCTACCTTGTGTTGTAGCATAACTTTCTAATGCGGATTCTGTCATCTTAATTGTCACGATCTCTTAAGATCCTAATTGTGCATTGCGAAAAATGCATTACTACCTACCTATGCACGAATATATTACGCTTTTACTTGGTTCAACAATTCAATTTTATAATGAAAATAATTCACTTTTGGTGCTCGCGGTCCTTACCTGTCCTAACAATCTTATAGATCAAAGGAATCAACAAAAATTAAAATACATTTTTGTAGGTATCATTCTTTCAAATTCAATTCACTACGTCAGTCCGATGCACCCCTACCTCCCCAGCTTCTACCGCCAGTAAATGCTTAGTTAAATTATAGATATTTAATGTTAATTAGCGACGTAGAAATATTATACTATATACTCAAGTCGACGTATTATTGAAAATATCTTACTTATTAATAGGAGTATTCAATCAAAATTAGTATAAATTTTTGTGTTGGCATTGTCAGTCGATCGCAAAGTTTAGGTAGTATTTAATATTTACGTGAAGTTGCATCGTTTACCAATCCCGTTCTTAAAAAATATTACATTAATGTATAATTAGTGATCCATCAAACTTTTAGTTATATCGGAGAATTGATCACAGCACGGTCGCACGTTTGTAATTAATTTTTTTATATATTAGTAGTGGTCAGTATCATGTGCCGATTCCGAAAATTATAAGTATTCCTGAATTTTTTACACATATAATGGAACTAATGGAATATAATGGAACTTGTCAACACGATATCGTGCATGATGATTACGGTTCGCAATATACACATGAAGTTTGTTACAAATATCCCGAAACCTATTGAAAATGGGTCAAACGGGTTTTAAACTCGCGAAATTTTTTTTTTAAGACATTTTTTGGTTGCCTTTATTTTGTCCTTACATCCTTGTCATTGATATTTTGATCAAACGCACATTTTCGACTGTCGCTGCCATCGGTATTTTTTGTCTTGTCTTATTTAATTATCTTGTCATTGTCATTATGTATATATTATTATTTAATATTACTTTAGGTTCATCACAATAATGGGGAGTAATATGTCTCTTATCAAATATTTAAAGAATGACACGTAATTCAAAGTATTAGTTAGCCAAAATATTCGTTGCACTCAATATGACAGCTGACAGCAGGGATACATCGCGGGTGAATAATTTAAGAAAAAGTCCAGAACAAATACGGAAAGTTTGTTTTAGTAGTAATCGGTATTTAAATATATTATATTAGATAGAAAAAAACATTTTCTAATCCAGGCACCTGTTAAGTAACATTCCATAACAAACCGTTATATTCATTTTTAACTTAATAATTTAAGTGCATTTTGAACCGCACAATAAAAACGGCTCACTCGTTTCGTCAATAGTCGTTCAAGGAATTTGAATCTTAAAATACTTTTATTCTTCTCGTTGTGATAAAATTTTAAATATAAAAAAGTCTTATTTTTTTAAAGTAGAAAAGAAAATATATCCATAGTTCTCAACATTTAACAATAAGAAGGAATTGATTTACGGCTGACGCGCCAATAAATGTTATAGATTAATAAAAGTATTGCAAGATTGTTTATTTAAATTTTAAAAAAATGTGATGACGTTGTGTGAATAACATTTTGGGAGGAGGGGGGGCTTAGCAGAATGATAGGTATTTCTTTTACAAAACTATGTATTATTTTTATTAAATGTTGATGCACTCTCTGTTTACAAATTCGTATGATTACTTACATATCTAATTATAAGACATTTTCACGTATTTACTGATGAAAATTACTATTCTTTCGTAGAATTACTACATATAAAAGTACTTGCATGATATCTATTAAAGATTCATCTTTATGTATATGTCATTAAATTATACTATTGTTTACCACAACTTTTTATCAAACCCACAAAATATAGGTTAGGAATCTCTTGTAAATTATGCCTAAAGTCATGTTAGCAACTATTTTCTCTATTAGTAAAAGTAGATACTAAGATTAAGACGATTTACGTAAATCATTTCAAACTATTTAGGATCATTTTGTTACTTGCTTAGTTTTGTTCTGAAAAATGAATATTTTTTTTACGCATCTGATGCATTCTTCGTCTAGAATCGGATGTAACTCTACTTTATACATGCATTCAACTTTATGTCGTGTCGTGATAAATGTCGAGTTTTTAGTGAACTAGAATTTTAATACACAAAAATATTTAATAATACTCTTTCATTGGTTACTTTGTGGTCGAAATTATATTTAAAGTTGTTAGGTTAGAGACATAAATCTATTTTATACTTAATGTAGCGAAACCTGTTTAGTATCTAAGTACTTAGTGAAAGCTCATTTTAAAAGCTTTGAGCTTCATAGCATTGTACTTTCCTAGTGTCGCAAGTATCACTATAGTGGCGCTTTAACTGTTACTCATTCGATATTCAAATATCACATCTAGTGTGCAAATATTCATTGAAAAATATTCGTATTTTGGAATTTTAATAATCTATATGAAATATACTAAGAATTAATTATACTTCTAAATTCGATGAGACCCTAAAAGAAATTATTTATTATTTTAAAAGAAATTATTGCCAACTCGTATACGTTTCGAGTTGGTAAAAAAGGTGAAGTTATGTATCGTAGAACTTAGTTTGTCACAATTTTAGGAAGACGACTTTTAACTGCAACGAAAATTCCACTTACTAACTTATTAGACAATAGCAATCTTATGACCTCATAATTTTAATAATAATGAGCAAAATATGCGAAATAAATACATTTATTGTGTCTGCACACTAGGTTAGCGTTTACTTTTGGAAGCACAAGAAAATGCTGGCTTAAGATTAAACGCCAAAGTATACCCTGTAAATGTAGTAACTAATTTATTTGAATATGTATAACTTAACAAAAAATCTCCATACTTCGACATTCCAAGGAATAACTTGTAAATAGTCATCGAAGCATTTAAACGAATATTCTCACTCTACTCGTTAGGTTAAGTCTTTAATGTTTAAACTAAGCGTCACCGTTAACTCCAGTTGTATTGCATTATTTATTTTTTAACGTAATTATGGGTGTCGTAGATGCAAATTATTAACAAATACTCACGGACCTTATCATACAAGTAAACACATATGTACATGTCACGTGTTGGGCAGAAATCAGTAATATTTGCTCTCTGAGGTACCTAACATTTGATGTGGCAACACCACGACACTATAATGATTTCTAGTTTGATTTCGTCGTATATAGGATACATAAGCTACGGATTTGAGAATTAAACATGAAACGACAAGTAAAGCTTTCGAAGAGCAGATTTCTTGCCCGACACGACAGCACTAAAATGGCGCTTATGATTATCACTCTTAGACATTGTAGATGATGACGCAATGATGATGAATATGAACATAAATATGAACGGTGATGATTTTGAGGTTAAATACTTTCCAAAAAAAAAAATATTTTTTTTTCCGATATTTTTTCTGCAATGTAATTAAATAAGTTTTTAAAGGTGTTTATACAATTGTACTAAATACACTGTCTCCGTCTGATAATCTGAAGCCTACTGCATAGAAGCATGGTCTGCGTAATACAGCACTTTACCGTCAAATTCACCGATATCAGATTGTATACTAAGAGATTTTAGTGAATAAACTATTGACTGGTGCTTTCACAATTGTTGGTTTTATTTCTCATATCCTCCTTCACTTTTATTACGTTATTAGCAAAAAGAAACTGGACGAAATATAAGATGGATAGGAAAAACACAATAGCAAACGGGCATGCATGCCAGCTGATGTTAACTAGTCACTGCGACCTATGGACATCCACAGCAAAACCTCATCTAGGACGGAAGTCCTATCCGAATGTTGGTAGAGTTATGTCGAAGGCTCGACCTCGCCACCAACCCCTGCTGAAAAAATAATAATTAGGCAGCAGATCAGGCAACTGGACAAGAGGCATTCCAGCTCAGACCTCAGGAGTAGCAGCGCACCCACGTATGACTTCAAACAGGACTTGGGACCTATCTACAGTCGGATAAGTAGGTCCATGCTATAGACATGGCATAGTGATCACTTCACATCAGGTAGCAAGCATGCTTGTTTGCACAATTTAAAAACTATCTGAGATAAAACAAAAAAGGAATTCCAAAGCGGGTTGTTTAAAACTAAAAAAAAAAAAAATACAAATCTTATCAATTGTATATTTGTTATCAAATCTTATTATATATAACACAGCTTAACAAAGAAAAAAAACATTTATGGGCCAATTCTACTGTCGTGTAAGCGTGCCAGTAAAATTATATATTAGATGTACATGTATTGTGAGATCGACTCGAGTTTTCTGGCAACACAATTGGCCCTTTCATATAAAACAACTGAAGATTTCGCGGTGTCCAATCCTATGCTAGGTTCAAAGAAACACATAATAATTATGTCGTAAGTATAAAAACATAATAACAACTACTATTTAATAACATTAAATCTTAGGCTATGAGTTCACGAAAGTTCAGATTCTTTGCAGAAAATAACGAGTCAATAGTGTCTAATACAAAATTATTCTGTCATGAAAATCATTAAAAGTAATAACTTCTCATTAAAATGATCGACACTGGCAATAC
Source organism: Doberes anticus (assembly GCA_018250115.1). NCBI lineage: Eukaryota > Metazoa > Arthropoda > Insecta > Lepidoptera > Hesperiidae > Doberes > Doberes anticus. The sequence goes on from DWKW01001144.1 coordinate 9,481, forward strand.
TGTCCTCGTTATGGCTATTAAATTGAAAACATCATCATTATCAACCCATTACTGTCCCAGTACTGGGCATGGGTCACCTCTTGGAGATGAGAGGGTTCAGGCGATAGTCAACGCGTCGATCAAATGAGGATTGGCGGAATTTATTCGCCTTATAAAATATCATGGAGAGCTCTCTAAAACACATTTAGAAAAATTACAGGTGCGTGCCGTGATCCGAAACCCGACCCACCGGAGCTGGAGATTCTTAACAACTAGACTATCACTCACTTCAAAATTTAAAACAATATTTCACAATTCAATTCAAAATGTGTCATTGAACATGCGTTGTCGAGATTTTATAGCCGTTTCGGTCGATGTTACACTTCATAATATTATTGTAAATATACGTTACATTAATTAATATTAGTAAAGAAAGAAATTACAATCGGTTCAAACAATATTTTTGAAGCGAAGTTCCTTATAGCACGTTGTACTGTTGACGTATGGCGAATAGGAGCCGGGCCGAAAGAAGTGTAAAATTTTGACAGACACGACACTTCTGATATTTTCGAAAAACAATTTATAACAATACAATATAATTATAATTTTGTATATCTCTCCGTCTTTTAAATCAGTATTATTATAATTTTTGTGTATAATAAAGAATAATTGTATCGTATCGTATTGTATAATTACAATTTTATAACCGTTCCCTCATTTAATTAATTTTTCGTTTAGTACGTTATTAATTTATTTCAATGTGCCCGTTATTTAATAGACAATACACAGTGCAAGGAACTTCGTTCGAACCGGGTGTCCCATGACACCTTCCGCTTTTTATTATTATACGGACTGATACTGGCCAACTTTACAAAAAACATGAAAATAATAGTAACTTGAAAATTTTACCGAAGAAAACATTCTATAGATAGATTTCTATGTTACAAACATAATATTATATTCGAACAATTTTACACAATATGTCACCAACATGTTAAGTTAGTTAGTAAAAAAGTAACTATCATGACACGCTCAAACGCACGTGTTGGACACGTTAAAAAACTCGTAAATTATACACGATTAACTAATTATAAAAGCATTATACATAAATAATTATAAATTAACTATTATTATTATTATAATTCAACGTGATTTGTATCTCATTTCTTGTAGTCTCCGATTACTTTGTTCAAAATATTAAATTAAAATTCATATTTGTATAACATTCGATTTAAGACATTAGGTAAGTTCATTTGGCAAAGAAATAAAAAGAGAGAGCCTTTGCTAAAATTAAAAATTTTATAATATTACATTGATATTGTCATTCATTACTCTTCGTTCAGGACGTTTCTTTGATATCATCTAGCTAATACAATTGTTACATGTATGCGGAACAAGTCAAACTTAAAAGTTTGCAGGAAATATATTATATAAGTCTACAGAAAAGCAAATTTGAATAATTAAAAAATAAAGTTAAGAAAAAAATCTAACAAAAATAGGAGTAACTTTACTACATTGCAACAAACCACACACGAGCAGCGTGATGGACATTCTTCATTAAAAATTCAGACATTCTCGAGAACAGCAGTGAACAATATTTCAGTTCGAGCAGAGACGACCTTTTTAAGTTGTAAGAATGGCGTATGTCCACTGTATTCTGTCTAACCACACCCTTCAAACCGAAACGCAGCAGTGCTCACACTGCTGCTCTATGGCGGAAATGTGTAGCGGTGGTGCCGACGCAGGCGAGCCTTCGACATAAGACTCTACCACTGTCAAGAACCGTTTTTTATATTTGTCTCTCTGTCTTTTAAATCTGAATTATTTTTCTTAAAATTTTAGTGTACAAGATATTGTACACTAAAATACGATAGTATTGTACATTTATAAATAAAATTCCAGTATCTGTTAGTGTTTTGAAAGAACAGTTTTTTTTCACGAGCTTACTAGTAATTAGCAAGATGTAGCACTTTTTAAGACTGATTATCCTCGCAAATCTTGGAAACGACTGAGCCGATTCTAATAGGACTTTCAGCGAAAGCTTAAGAATTATCCAAGGAATAATTGAGCATACGGACAAAAAAATATCATCCCTTAAGAGTGACGAATGGGGGGTGAAGTTTGTATAAACATAAAATAGTTGAGAGTCAACTTATTAACTTAAATTTAGAATTCTTATGATAGAATACGAATAATGAGACATGCGATTTTCCAAACTTCAACCCTTAAAGTTAAAGAACAGGACAAGAATGTTTGTATAGAGTTCCGTAATTCATTAAATTAATTTCATTATTTGTCCAATCAGTTTACTTAGAATATGTATTTGCAACAAAAAAAAATTCATATTTCAGCAAACTTTTTTTTTTGTTGTCAGTCTTAATTTTATCTTAATCTAGAGAGTATTATGTTTGTACAACGGGACGGTGGTCATCCACAACACAGGGTATCATAGTGTGGGACCAATGCTCTTATTTTATGTTTACTTATTCTTTCTGTAACCTGAATTTATGTTTATTATTATTTATTATTTATATAACTAAACAAAATTTTCGAACCAAACTCACAGCTAATTCGCGTTCGAGCAAAATTTACAAGCGACAACTTATACTTAACCGATAGTAGAGTCCAGTCTCTGTATTAGTGGGTCGTATATCAGATGTGGCGAGCAATTTCTGCCACCTTTGATTAAATTTGCTACCTTCCCAGTGATTTGTGGAGTCAATCCGAGTTTCAGAGTGCTCGTCGAGATGACCCACTAATCTCGCCCTTATCCTGTTCGGATATGACATAAAATAGCGCGCACTTGGTAGTATTTGACACATTCCCGTCATGAATCCGAGTCGTTGCAATTATTTAGGAACCGTAATGGTAGTCGAGCGTAACTATTGATGTTCTGGAGGTGTTGGGGCGGTGGTTTGATAGAGGATCGCCTTAAGTCTTGATGGATGTAGAGACTTACGTCTTGATGGCGGTAGAGCATTGAGTCTTGATGGAGGTAGAGCATTGTGCCGTGATGGTGGTATGGCATGTCTTAATAGTTGTAGGGGTTTCTGCCTTGATGGTGGTAGGGCATTATTTTTTTTTATAAATAATAAATAACGCTTCACACTCACAGCCCCACAGTAGATTTCTTTAACCTGTGTCGTGGGTGCAATGGACACACACAGAGACAAGCTCACAAATACCCAGACCAGGTACAGAAATCTAAATTCATAATTCAAATTTTCTGCCCCGCTGGGAATCGAACCCAGGACCCTCCGATCGGCAGTCCGTACATTGACCACGGGCCATACGGGTCATACTTATGTTTGAACGGTGATAGAAATTTATGTTTTATTGGTGGTAGAGCCTTGTATTGATGGTGGTAGCGCCTTACGTCTTGATGGGGGTAGAGCCTTAAGTCTTATCGGTGACGGAGCCGTATGTCTTGCTGATGGTAGACCCTTATGTCTTAACGGTGATAGAGTATGATTAGATGGTAGTGACGATGGTAGAGCATTATAGAGAGAGTAGCAAATTTTCCCTATACCTCTCGCAGAAATAAACTTCCTACGCACATTTATAGAGAATGCCAATTTTCCCTATAGACATAGGTTATACGTATAGGTTACACAAAGAAAACTCGAAAGGCAAAACGTGTCACAATAAGGCTCATCCGTCCGTACTAATCCGCGGCACGACGGTTCACACTTGACTTGGCTTTATTTGTCTTCGCAGTCATACGCAGTCGTAAGTGGGCCAACAAAAGAAAATACGAAGAAAAACATGTCGTTTACCACATTTCATTAGCCGCACGATGTGGATATTTATTTTTATTTTTGCTACGCTATTCAGTAATAGTGAGTGATAGCCTAGTGATTAAGCATCTCGATCCCGCTTCGGTGGGTCGAGGTTCAAACCCCGGCACGCACCTCTATTGCTCGAAATATTATTTATTCAATATTTTCGAAATTATGTGCGTATTATGAATTAATTATCACTCGCTTTAACGGTGAA
>DWKW01001145.1:0-13447 GCA_018250115.1 Doberes anticus
AAAAATAGTTTTGTTATAAAACTAATATATAATCTTTCTATTTATCACAAAAAAAATTTTTTTTCAAAAACCCCATTCCACATCCAACTTCAAATAGTACCGGAGTTCTATCTGAGGATGGGTGAAGATATACGCGAATGCAATGCTGCTCCTGAGGGCTACGGTGAAATACCTTCTGTCCAGCGTATTCCATATACTCCAGTGTAACTTACCATATCCCCCTATAAATCGAAACACATCAGTGCTGCTTACGGCAGAAATAGGTGCAACGGTAGTGCCGCCGCAGACGAGCCTTCGATATAAAACTCTATCACCGTCAAAATATAATTCCCTTACAATTGTGTACTTTATGAATACATTTGAGTAGAGACAGTTGAGAGAAGACAACATACTAGTAAGAAACGAAACAAAGAAAACTTATAAGAACCAATTAGAATAAACCTTTCAAAAAACTTATTACTTTTTCACACAACGATCATCGATTCCCAAATACGGTCTCGCCTCCTTGAAACACGAGGGTTGAATACACATGAACTAATACGAGGGTCTATAGTAACCCTAAGAGGGTGCGAGAAGTAAAGGCCTTTTCCGTATTCCTTTGTAGTCCGTAATACCAGACTTAACGTTAAACATGATCGTCGATTTTGAATTATTGATTTATTTATATTGATGATTCATTTATTTATAGTAGCTGTTTTACCTACACTGATTTATACGGTCGCCGGTCGTAGGGGATAATAGTCTGAATTTTCATCATCATCAACCCATTATTGTCCCACTGCTGGGCACGTGTCTCCTCTCACTGATGAGAGGGTTCACAGAGAGCCATAGTCCACCACGCTGGCCAAGTGCAACTTGGAGGACGTTCTGCGGTGGTTTGCATGCCCATTTGCTGTCAATATACTCATAACATAAACATGTTTAAAAAAATTGAAATCAATCCCAAAATTCCTCAAACACACATAGTAACGTTAATTATTACTCTGTACGGTCTACGAGTATGTTAGCGTCAAAAGTCAAAGTTGAAAGTAGCGAAAATGGAACTATTGGAAAAAAATCATCAACAAAATTAAGCGTACACAATAATATGTACGTTTATTGCAAATCGAAAACAATTACGTCAGTATCATTGAAGTTTCTTCATTTGAAACGACTAAAAGCGCTTTTATTTCATATAGTTTATCGTTTCATAATCTATTTGGTTCTGTTTGGTTATCACCGTTATAGCATTAAGCACTGTGAATGACAAAGTTATCAGAGACCCGTTCCCTAACAATAGTTTTAGAATGTGCCGGAGCGTGAAGCTTTTAATTGTTATAGGAGATTTGTTCTGCCCTCATAGACAATTATTTTAAACTAAAACTTGGTATTCAATAAGATTAACTATTATGCCTGAAATACGTTTATTTGAATAGTAGTGTTCCACTGGCTACCCTGTTGCCGAGTGATTATAAACCGTTTCAATTGACCCACCGAGTATATGGCGGCACAGTTCAAGCTGCTTACTTACCAATATTTTCAAACTGACTACAGAATGTAGGTCTGACGATATACATTTAAACTATGAAGTTCCAATTCAAAACTTACTCAAATCTTCTGAGTATTTTTACGTATACAATTAAAAATATTTAACTAACACTAACAGACAAAAAAATGTTTTCTGTCCACAAACCACCTTTTGGCAGGTAAATATACAAAATAAAAAAATAAAGGTTTTTTTCTTCAAGAACCACCAACTTCAAAGTCGATATCAGTAGAATTTGACACACAGAAATGGCCTCCAGTTACAATTTTATAATAGTATTGATTTCGAATTTCACGTAGTAACATACGCAAGACTCGGTATTTGAAAAATGTTACGTTCTAAAAGTAGCGAGAAGCTATTTACGGACGAGAAGTCTACTCGTATGTATATTAAAAGAACACTAACAAGTTCTGCAATCGCTTCATGCGTTACGACGTCAACGCTCCTTGGTTGATGTGTAACGTAGATCTCCATCTCTGTAGATGCTCACCCTAGCCCAGCACGTGAAGGATCTCTCCAAGAGGTTTTTCGACTAAACTGACTCTCGTTCCAATCATCTAATTAGACAAGCAGCACATTACACCCGGCACCCGGGTGAAGTGGCGAACTACAGTAGGCCTGTACACGTGCGAGACGACTCAGATGAAGCAATAATCCTAGCAATAATTCTTCAGAAGATGATTATTCGTTTTCCCAGACACAGCGCAGAACTCACACATATACTTCACGCACTGTCCTCTCCGGCACCGTGGGCGTAGACTTGCGTTCTACGGGGCAAGCATGCGGAGTCCCCGAATGAATGTTATTTTCCATTCGTCATAGCTCTTTTAGAACACACACACCTTTTAGATCACACACCTTTGTGTGGAACACACACCTTTTAGATCCGAACCGAGGTTGAGTCTCCTTCAGGTCGCACAGCTCATCTTCCTCTTCTCGCTGCGTATTCACGGAGTATTTATGTCGCTATCTTCAACCGGACGCTGTCTCCCACTTCCAACCATCCCGTACTATCTAAAAGTCTGGGTAAGTCCCTCCGGTTCCCCAGAAAATGTTCGGTGAAGCTGCAAAGGTGGGGCTGACAACATAATGACATTAGAAAAAAAACGAGTTCTGCGTTATATGTAGCTGCTACGATTGTAACAAAGCCGTAAAGGTTACTGGGTCATAACTTGTATAAGGTGTATGTACGTTTCGTCCAATCTTTTTCTTTCTACTTATATAGTATTTCTCCCATCTATAGTAGTCTCCCATTGGGGTAGGCAGAGACCAAAGATCGCCAAATATTACGGTTCATATATACATCTTTCGCTTCTTTAATTATCATCAATCGTTTCACGCATGCTCATCGGTTACGGGTACTCCTAATTTGGCCCTTTACCATAAGCTCGTCAATTTCTTCCTTGTAGGTTTTTTTTATTCAAACAAAATATAGCAAACGAGCATGCAGGCCACCTGATGTTATGTGGTCACTGTAGCCCGTAGGCATCCATCCATCCATCCATCCGTGGTCTCAACTAGGACGGAAGTCCTGTCTGAGGTTGTATGTGGATGCGTTGCTATTCCTGAGGATTATGATCCAGCCTTCTGTCCAGTGTCTTCTGCCTATCCACACCCTTCAAACGGAAACACAGCAGTCCTCACACTGTTGCTTTAATGCAGAAAAAGGTACAATGGTGGTGCCGCCGCAGGCGAGCCTTCGGCATAACACTCTACTACCATAAAAACGTCTGAGCGTCTTAAACAACCATTCACTCTTCCTACGTAAATCTCTTTCGTTACTCTTCTTTCATCCATCCTCTCAATATGATCAAACCATAGAAGCATTCCCGTTAAATTTTTGTCACTCCGTCTACTTTCATACCACATTTTGCTCTGATCACGCTATTTTTTATTCATTTGTTCTAGTACGTAAGTATAAATACTTTTAACGTAAAAGGTTACCACAACATATGTTACGTAGTTAGGTAAATATTACATGTACACAGCAACTATATTTTAGTCTCTTTTACGTGTAAATGCTCTTGTGTTCCTTTGTCCAGATTGGTACAATATATTGCGCTACAGCGAACACAATTATCTCTAGTTATATTTTCTACATTTTTCTTACTTGAAAGTATTTATTCTCTTTTTTACAGTTATTTTACAAAAACTATTACGGGCAGCCAGTTCCCTGTCATTTAAAATAGTTTTTCTATTTCCACTCAGCCTATCAATTTAGCCTATTCTCATATTTCTTTCATAATTATTTGCAGGTAGAATTCTATAAAGGGATGTCTACTTTGTAATTTGCTAACACAGGATTTTTTTCGTACCGTACCGAACAAAGCGAAAACATAAATTGCAGTTATTATGAATGGCACCCTCTGGACAAAGGCGTTTATTTGATGGACCGCTCGTAACGCGAGTCGCGGTCTTTTTGTGTGTTACATGTGTTCCTTTCCCACGTGCATTTCTGCATCCACCATATTGGAATAACCAGATTGTATTTCCTAAACTACGTAGAGTTTTATCATTAATAATTCTAAATAAGTGAGTGATAGCCCAGTGGTGAAGCATCTCGACATGCTATGGTGGGTTGAGGCTCAATTTCCGGCACACACTTCTATTTTTCGAAATACTGTCTATTGAAAATTTTCGAAATGATGTGCGTATTGTGAATTAATTATCACTCACTTTAACGGCGAAGAAAAACATCGTGAGGAAACCTGCACGTCTGAGAGTTGTCTATAGCGCTCTCAAAGGCATGTGAAGTCCGCCAATCCGCACTTGGCCAGCGTGGTGTACTATGGCCTAAACTCTCTCATATCTGAGAGAAGACCCGAGCGCAGCAGTAGGATAATAATGGGTTGATGATGAATACGAAATAAAATGCTTTCGAAATTCCAAAAAACCTCTCGTTAAATGTCCGCAATTCTTTAAGCGTGTATTCCATAGCAGGTAACATTTTCTTTAATAATTTAGTGCTGTTATATTATGTTTGCTTTTATAAAAGCAACGCCACATTTGACTTTAAATATAAATTAAATAGACTAGTGACTTCGCTCTCGCAGATTCGCAATTCTGAAAAAATTAAAGAATTAAAACCGGAAGTAATTTATGAGGATCCTTTATTTTCCCGGGATAGTAAATCCTTTACATAAATAATAAAATATGTTTTGAATCGTTAACAGTGACCGAGTAAACAAATTTACAAAATTATGAGATATGAATCTCGCGGCAGTTTCCCTGGGGTACGACCCTAAAATAATCTCAAGCTTTGGTTTGAGCAACATTTCAAACCGTCTTAGTTCATAGATTTTGGTTGTTTGAAATTATTTACCTAGCTTTTTTAAATTAACAGAATAGCAAATGGGCATGCAGGCCACCTGATGTTAAGCAGTCACTGCAGCCTATGGACATCCACACCAAACCTCTAGCTCTAGCTCTAGCTCTCTAACCGTTTAAAATATTCGCCGATATCGGTAACCAATCCCATCCATCACATTGCCCATAACTATTAGCTAAGTTACCGTCTTACTCTCAGAAATGTTCCATGCGTAAATGATGGCAGAACATGGTCTGTTATGTATTTTCTATATATGTAAGGACTTGGATAAGATTCGTCAAACATAAAATATATTATCATGGTTTTATCAACTTTTATTCATAGATGTAAAGATTTTTTTTTAATTTAAATAACGTTTCACACTCATAGCCCCACAGTAGGATTTAACCTGTGTCGTGGGCGCCATGGACAAAAGCACACAGACAAGGTATAGAAATCTAAATTCGTCATTCAAATATCTGCCCCGCTGGGAATCGAACCCAGGACCCTCTGAAAGGCAGACCGCACGTTGACCACTGCGCCATACGGGTCGTCAAATTTGACACTTTGTTTACATTGATTATATTTTATTTGTACCTATTTCATAATTATTAAAACTATTCCAACTCGGAAAATAAGCACATGTGCGTAATTTTGAAAATTATAGTTTGATTTAATAAAATATATTATTATATTATATTAAATGCGATTTACGTATCCGCCCATGTACTTGACGTATACGACTAACTTAAACGTAACATAAGCTCGAGCGTCACTCAACGGTACATAACGAAATAATCTTCTTGCGACTACTTGCTTTTTAATATTCCTATCAATACTGGCGCTTCTGCATTTAATCGGTACTCTCCTGTCTACAATAATTTAGGAAAATCGAGGCCAAGGTCGATAATTATATCCCTTTATTCTCAGTTCAATTGTAAATACAGCTGTAAGCCGTCGGCAAGGGTGCCGTCCAATATTTGTTGGCAACTTTTTCCATTTCGGGATAATTCAACTGATGGGCTTAGCTCACGCTGTTGTAAATCCAGCCTACACCGACACAAGACATAGCTGCAAGCGGGCACATTTAGTGTTCGCTTTATAAGGAAAAATCAAGTTCATAAACAACCCGACAATCAGTAATGATTACTCATTGTTCTTCTTCGTCAAATGAAGACCAAAAATATTATCATACGCATATCATATGTATTCGTTACGTACAGCTCAAGAGCTTTCATTCGATGCAAAGCACATAAGCTCTTCTTTTTCGGTGTTTTAGTACCATATATTTCAGCTTACTTCATTTTGCTGTGACCTTATATGCCTAAGGATACTTTTGACATTCAGATGTGTCAAACCATTATTAAAAGACATTCGTGAAATCATTGTATGAATTCAAAACTGTTGCACAAAATTAGTGTTTGTTAAAGCACTTGCAAATTTCAAAATTCTGCTGCATTATAACCATTTATGTCAGTGGAATACTGAAGTACTTTATGTAAAAATAAAACAAATATTTAAATTGTTGTAAATTGTAAATAAACGAAATATTATTTTATGGTGTTTCATGGATTTAATTGGTCAATTACTTTATCAATATCAAATTATATATTTATAATAGTAGGGATGTTTTTTTTTCCTTTCATATAAAAAACCTCCCTTCATCATCATTATCAACCCATTGTTGTCCCAGTGCTGGGTATGGGTATTTTCTGAGATGAAAGAGTTTAGACCATAGTCCACCACGCTGGCCAAGTGCGGACTTCACATTCAAATAAACCTCCTTTATAAAAATTATATTATTTTGCAGTCCTGATCACTTGGACCACGGGATTTAATTTGCTTTGAACCAAGGACTAAATAAGGCGTCTGAACAAATGGAAATCGTTCATTTGCACGGCTACATGGTAATTCAGCAGGTTATTTTTGAATCTGTATTTTGTAAATATAAATTTTCAAGCGTCTTTAAGCTTATATACTGAGAATTCATTCAAGGAATTTAATATTAGTTCTGGTATACTCTTTAATGTGCGTGCTATTTTGATTTCATCGTAATGTTATCGTGTCCTATTACTAGACCTTCGCCCGAGACGCGTAAAAAAAACAGCGTATGTCAGTCAGTGAGGTCAACTTTTATCTCTGGTGCAACTGGACTGAGCTTATTAAGGCTTATGGTAGTATTTATGTCTTACTATATAGCTTTTGCTTAGCAAGCATGGTGGATTACAGCCTAAAAGTTATATCTGAGGGGAGACCCGTTCCCAGAAGAGGGACAATAACGAGAGGATGATGAAATGCTTGTAAATTGTGGAAAAAAAACAGCAGTGTGAGAACTGCTGTGTTTCGGTTTGAAGTGTGTAGTTAGGCAGAAGACACTGGACAGGCGGCATTCCAACTTAGCCCTCGTAGTAGCAACGCATCCACAGACAACCTCAGGTGTGAATATCCATGGGCTGCAGAGACCACTTAACATCAGTTGGCCTGCATGCTCGTTTGCTATTCTGTTACTATAATAAAAAGTTTTGTTTGTTCATAAACAATTAACTAGTCAACATCAATCGGTTTTCTAAAATATCGCAACGTAACGTAGTATATAACAGTAGTACATACAGACTATGTCCGATACAATTAGACCCAGAGTAATCTAATAGTATAGATCACCCTGGGTCTAATCAAGTCAGACTAAACGTAACATTGTTACATTCTATACTACTACTGACGAATACGTCATTTTTATCAGTTGCCTTTTATTCATTGTTCTATTTTGTATACGAAACTTTATTAACATGTGCGATGAAAGGCTGTTATTTTGTTTTGAAAAACACTTTAGCCCGACGCGGCTCTGAATATCGCGATATTATTTTATATCTCTCACTTGTTGAGCTGACAGGACGTCAAATTGGTTTACACGTTTTGTACATCATATGTCAAATTGAATTAGCTTTGCATTCAAAGGCCCGATTTTGGACTTAAATGCGTTTTGGAAACTAATTATCGCTTGATTTTCTGTTAAGCAAAACATCGAAGCCAGTAAGTAACACAGGTCTCCAACATACATAAGATCCTTCGACCTGCATCTACAAATTTTTGAAATGAATAAAGAATTTTAGAATGTATACAGCATGGCCTGAGAGTTCTCTATAATGTTCACAAAAGGTATGTGAAGTCCACTAACCCGTAAGTAACGAGTGTCCACGCCAGCGCCCACTGTCCAACATACTCGTAGCCTAAATGCTTGTAATTGATAATAGAGGAGTACCCAGCAGTGGGATAGTAATAGCTTGTTGTTAACGAGGACAATGATCATACATCAAAATGCATTATTTTATTAACACCAATAAACTAGTAATAATAGTTCTAATGAGAACAAAGCGGCTGAAAGGTAGTTACGTCAAAAAATGTCATGTCAAAGGAACGTGTGGTTGCGTTAAAATGGATTATAAATAGCATTTTGCGCTTGGGACATTTAATTGCGCAGTCAGTGAAAATTTTATTACTATTGCCTGTATTATCTGTACGTTAGGTTGAATTTGCAAGTTGCAGCAAATTCTAATACTGTATTAGAATGTACTCCCACTCAGACAAACGGAGAAGGGCGCTTAAGCGGAGTTAGGTATATTGTAGAAATGTTTGTTATTGTATTCCTGAAACTACTCTCAAACGGAATTGTGCTTTCAGATTTGAAGTAATAGTACTAATTTGAACTGTTACTTCAAATCTGAAAGTAACAGTGCTGTTTACAAATTAGTACTGTTACTTCAAGTTTTGTATTCAAATTAGTACTGTTACTTCAAACTTGAAGTTGTATTGAATTTGTATTGTTATTTAATTTTAAGTTGTAACCATTTCTGTCTATCCATGTCTGTCGTGTCATGCCGCCGTCATTTGATTTCTCGTTACTTTTTAATGGAAATGTTAACATTGAGATTTATTTCTTGCTAGAGACAGAAAATGCTGAAAGCTTTCGACTTAACATCAGTTCTTTAATATCTGACGGACGTAAATGTATCTTCAGGTTTAAATACATGGTGCTGCCACCAAAATTTTTTATTAGAATTTTTTAGTCATAACAAATATTCCATTAGATCAACAGAGCTATTAATTGTTTTGATGGAATTTCACTACCGTAAATTTCGTCAAATAATAGTATTATAATAGAAGTCGTTGTTTGAAACTTTTTTTAAATTATATTAAATAAATAGTCCTTTAAATTCACAGTCCAAGCCCGGTAATCCCATAAAAATATGAATACCTTTAGAAATTGAAATTCAGCATTTAAACTTCTGATTCGCTGGTAAATGACAAGTTTACTACTGTACCATACGGGTCATCAAAATATAATTTGCGTTGAAATCTATCATAGGAAAAGATGGAAACGTCACATGAAAGTTGGATGGCCTAAACCCATCTCTAGAAGGAGGCCTAGGATTATGATGAAATCATCAATGTTTTCCTTAGTCTTTAAAAACTTCTCATAACTTCGATGTGTGCCAATGAAAATTCGCGTCACAGACTTTAAGTAAAGACCAAAAAATTTCTTCCTTATATTTATTCCTACAAAGTAATGTGTATTCCATTCAGTTTGCCCTGCCAGTTAAAAGACTGGCATTTTCCTGAAAAGCGAGCTAGAAGCTACTTTCAGGAAGTTTAAGAGTGTGCGGTGGCGTGGAAATCAATTGAGCTGTCGAACTCTGCACGTTCGAAATATTATAAGGGGTGATTTTATAAAAACATTTTCAGTTGAATATCGCTTCTATTTGATTTGGCCGGATATGTAATATTATTATCATTACCATGTATTGTTTCACTGCCAGGCACTTGCCTCTTAGAGACGAAAAAGATTTAGGCCATAGTCCACCACGATAAGCAAGAACATATTGGTTCTTGCTTATCATGGTTCATTGGTTGGGTTGCTTTACGTACTTTTAAGAACGCTTTGAATAATTTTTAAACGTACAGGTTTTCTTGCGACGTTTGCCTTAACCGCAAAACTCTTATGTACACGTAGTGTGTACGTAACTTGAAATTGAAAATATTGTTGTGAAAACAGGAAATTAAACAGAGGAATGAAAATCGTTTACCAGAACGTTATAAAATTGAGGTCTTGTAAAAAGGCTTAAATTCTTTCAATTAGTTTTCTTTAACCTTTTGCTTCTGTAATACTATATGTATTTGAACAAATAGTAAATCTTTGTACTTTTTTGCGTTTGTTTTATGTCACTGACTGTATAAGTCTTAAAAGAAGTAAGAAAGAATTGCTTCTTTCTTTCTACTAAACAATAGGTACTACTAAAACTGTTTCATTAACTTAGCTACGAGAAAAAGGTATCAAGTATTAAGTTATCTCTCACGTTATTTAATGTTCTCGTATAACTAGTAATTGACATTTAAGAGAGCTCTTAAGATAGTTACATTCTCTCCTTTAACGGAAATGCTTCGGAACTTGTTAAAATTCTATTTTATGAAATCGAAGCAAGTACGATGCTCCCTTCACCAAGGGTTAGGAAAATTTTATGTATTACATATACAATAGATTTTGTTCAGGAATATTAATCTAATCAATAATTATTTCAATATCGTGCTTGGGCTAAAATTTCAACAGTATTCTATTTCCTTTTTTTTGGATACAGTAAATTTTCGTCAGCCAATTATTGTCCCATTGCTGAGCACGGATCTTCTCTCAGACATGAGAGTGTTAAGACCATAGTCCACAACGCTAGCCAAGTGCCGATTGGCGGACTTCACATGCCTTTGAGAACGTTATGGAGAACTCTCAGGCATGCAGGTTTCTTTACGATTTTCCTTCACCGTTACAGCGACAGACCGATACGGTTTGGACCTCGGCCCACCATACCAGGGTCGAGATGCTTAACCACTAGGCTTAATCACTTGCTTAGGGTACGGTAAATATTTGCTCCGAAATATTTGTGTTAATTTTTTTTAAGAATATACATTCAAATGATACCATAAATATGGATGTCATAAAATTATACGTTCATTCGTTTTATACCTAAGATATCCAAATATCTTCAGAAACAGATGAAACAGATATAAAAGATTCATTATTACGGATCGTCCGCCAGCAAATTCCAATAATCATATACAGCACGAGAGTCTATAATACAACGTAAACCTTGAATACGTTAACCATAATGGAAAACCTTAACAAACATATTGGAAAAACTTTGATCTCCGCTATTTGGCAGCAAATTTATAGACCGAATATCCTTCATAGACGGCTATCGTAAACAAAAACGCGTACATTAGCCATTATTTTACTGTTATTTTCTCTTCGAGAAATAGGGATTCATGGATTGTTTTGATCCTGTACATTTACAAACAGATAACAACGCGTCGTATTCGTTGTGTAGTCTAATTCAATCTAGTTACGTACTCAAGAGAACAAAGAAGTGAAAAAAATAGGAAATGTAAGAAGGGTTGGTAGTCAGGAGGCGCAAACACTCGGGCACAAGCAATCAAAGTTGGCGCGCCGCCGGAAACTCAAACACCAATCACGTCGTCTCATTCAATTAAGCGCCTCGAGGTCGGAAGTCAGTTCGCAGTCGGAGTGATACAATACGCTACCATGAACCTTTGTGACGAGTTTGCTCTTTCCATGTGTGTCGGACTTTCACTTTGAAAAACTTTCGAACGAACAACCGAGCGGGATGGCGGATCAATTATATTATAGAGTAAATAAATTACGCTTCACACTGACAGATCCGCAATATACTTCCCAATGTCAATGCTGTCGAGTGAGTGATAGCGTAGTGGTAAAGCATCTCAACGTAGCGGACGTTGGGTTGAGGATTAAATCCCGACACGCACCTCTATTTCTCGAAATTATATGCGTTTTATGAACTAATTATCACTCGTGTTAACGGTGAAGGAAAACATCATGAGGAAACCTGCATGCCTGAGAGTTCTCCATAACGTTCTCAAAGGCATCTGAAGTCCACCAATCCGCACTTGGCCAGCATGGTGGACTACGGCCTAAACTCTCTCAATTCTGAAAGAAGACCCGTGCCCAGCAGTGACGCGATAATGGGTTGATGACGATGTCAATGCTGAACACACAGAAACGAGACAATACCAATAGCATGAGCATAAATCTCACGTATCAACCATGAGCATAAATTTAAATTCATCATTCAAATTTTAGACCTTCAGGGAATTTAACCCTGGTTAGACTTGTGAAGCTGACAAGGCTAATGTCAGTTGTTAGTACATTTAGAAAAAATGCTGTAACAGTACGGAAGGATGTTTGCTCTTTATTTTTGTCTTTGATACAATTAACATTGAGCTATAGGTTACACTGTTGATTATATACAGGAGTTCCTTCGATTCTATTTTTTTATGTTAGTAGAATAGTAAACGAGCATGCAGGCCACCTGATGTTTAGTGTTCATTGCAGTTCATGGACCTCGATACATCCACATCAAACCTCGACTGGGACGAAAGTCCTATCTGAGGTTGGATGCGGATGCGTTGCTACTCATGAGGACTAAATTGGAATGCCTCTTGTCAGGTATTTTCTGCCTTACCACACAAATATAATATTAATAAAACAAGATACACATTTCATGCAATAATAATAGAAGTAACTATATAAAATTGTGACGAGAGCAATTATTGTACATGCATCACATACAATGTCACCACTATAATTGATTTAAATTGTGTATTGAAATGAATCTTGGCGCCTATTTATTAACCTAAAATCAGAATCAGAATATTACAGAAAAGCTAGCAGAGACGTAATAGTTGCGTAGGCATTGTGATTGACAACAATATTAGGTTAGGTAAAAAAAAGGTTTAACAATATACCACCCACACCGGTTATTCAATAAATTTTCAAGTTAGTCTTCATCAAAACTGATGTTTGAAAACAGTTTATTTATTGCATGCGAAACGTACTCTATACATTGTAGACAATTTCACATCGGAAATTGTGTAATAGCACATAATTTCCGATGACGTCATGATGAACACATGTACATACCCTTCATCGCGGTTTACGCTACTCCGTCGCACATTTACCATAATGGGCAATTTAATTCGTCGTCCGGAAATTGAACGCCAGTGCTTCCTACCATCGGCTTAACGAAGCTTATTATACTTAAACCCATAGAATTGTTTACCAATCGCAAACATGTTAAATCTCAAATTACTGTTCGTTACATAGTTTTAATTGAATTTACAAGTTGTACGGAATTTAGAGTCTGTGACATCAATAAAGTTATTAAAAAAAAAACGTCTGCCTTCAAATAAGGCGGCTTGAAATAATATGGATAGGAGAGTAGTTCGTATGTCTGGTAAGCACTTGATATCTTTATACGATACGTCAAGTCAAGTAACTGTCATCTTATACATACATACATAATATGTCACATATCAAATGCTCTGTAAAAAGTCATTAGCACTAGTAACTCCTATATTCTTTTTTTTAATTTTAACAGAATAGCAAATGGGCATACACGCCACCTGATGTTAAGTGGCCACTGCAACCCATGGACATCCACAACTTGGACAGAATTCCTATCTGAGGTAGTAATGTGGATGCGTTGCTACTCCTGAGGGTTAAGTTAGAATGCCCCCTGTCCAGCGTCTTCTGC